>VZSC01007744.1:0-53312 GCA_013398225.1 Steatornis caripensis
CCCCACGATGGTGAATGCCTTATACACTGATGCTTGTGAACGGCGGAGGTGTTTTCTCCCCTAGGCAGGTGAGGGAGCAGAATCTAAAAGTCCTGTCTGAAAGCCGTACCAGAATCCTGCGGCAAAAGCAGAAGGCAGACCCTCGACACTAAACCCAGCGTGGCAAAACCGCTCCCCTTTCCCACTTCCAAGCAGTGGGCAGCACTGTCCGTTTGGAAAGTGTTTTTGTGGGGTTAGAATGCATTTTTATTGGGGGCGGGGGAATTTTCCTTCCATAAAAAAAAAAAAAATCCCGGAGACGTGTTTTGGTTGTAGACGTTTTTGCTGCTTGAAGGACGAAGCGACGCAGTCATTTTTAAAGGGAGAATTAATATCACCGATGCATCGTTTCAATTCTCTTTGACAGTGTGTGATTTCAACGCTTCAACGCTTGCTTTTTTTTTTTTTTTTTTTTTTTCCCAAATGCCTTGGATGAAGACCTTTGTGCAGAAGTAAATACCGACCGCTGCCCGTTCAGGGCCGTGAAGCTCTGCCTGCCCGACCCGGAGCAGGCAGGGGCAGCGTGGAAGCACGGCCCGCGGTGACGCACGCCGGGGGCTGAGTAAAGCACGTGTGGAGTAGTAGCTGTCGTGGTGCTTCCCCAACTGGTAAAGTCACTATGAACTTCTGAAAACTCCATCAGTGCTTCAGAGGAGAAATAATTTATATTTCAGGGTCTTTCGTTTGTGAGAATCACTGGTTAATTGCTGTTCGTGTTTTAAGATCTGGAATAGTGTTCTGACCCGAAAGCTCTTTATATGTTATAAAAATAACCGTGAGCTCAATCATGCCTTATATGCCACCTCACTTCTTTTAAAAAAAATTTTGAATTGGAGGCTGTTTTCTCCATTTTTAGTGAGGTGTTGGTGGTGTGTTCAGGGCTGCAATATGCAGAAACAAACACAGCGTGATAACTAATGCCGTATTTTCAAAAAGACAGATAAATTCTATATGTATGATGGGTTAAATATTTTTCCTCTCTATTCTTTGATATTGTTGTGGCTTGCTGTAAGTAACTAGATCCACTAGATGGTAGTAAAGACCATCGGCTATGTTCTCCCATCTCAAGGAAAAAAAAAAAAAAAAGAGAAAAAAGTTGGAGTACAATTTAAAAAAACCAAACCCAAACCTAGCTGAACAAGCGTACCTCCCTCTCTGTTGTAGATACTGAAAGGGATTGCAAGCATGAGGAAGCAGCGATGCTTTGGGGCAGCGTTATTATCCTATGAGCTCTCCGAATTAAATAGTTTTGTCAGGATAAACATTGAGTAAAATGATTATGAATCATTGTGGCAAGTTTTAATACAGATCAGAAACTAAATTAGTCCCGCTCTAACTCATGGTTCGTGGCTCTTTTTTTTTTTTTTTCCTTTCAGATACAAATGAATAGTAAACAATATTTTGGCAATTTCTAGGTTAATCATGTAGAACTGATTACTCAAGAAGAATGCTATTAACATTTAGTCAATTTATACCCGACTATGTGACAAATGAAAATTAATGTTGCTGTTTTTAAGATATCAAATGGGTCATGATTTTAAGAAAAATGATTACCCCTAAAGATAACTGATAATGATGGCTAAAGGCAAGGAGCGCCCAGCGACTTAGCAACACTCATAATTCCCTAAACAAATTCTGGGGAGAAGGAAACACAGCTTAGTCTGTCTGCTGGCTAAATAGGCAGCCCTTTAGGTGTGATTTGTTGGGTCTTTTCGTTGTCGTTTTGAGTGTAACATTCCGTGTTAATTATTTGTTAGTCCTGTCTCGTGAAAAAAGGCATGATTAATGGTGTCCCAACATCTAGTAACAAAAAGCAGGTTTCTGGAGTTGAATACCATGTGCTTTTGGTGAAGATGGAATGATTTATTTTCCAGAATCAGTTGTTCTTGTTGGTAAAGAGTTGCCGAGTCTGTCTCTCTGCTGCTTCGATGCTGTTTATTGATAAAGAAATGTTTTGCGGTGGTCGGTGGAGGGGATCCAACGAAAATTGCTGTAGGCATTTGCAACAAGTGGGGGACGAGAAATGCAAGCAAAACAAGCAGGGACAAAGGTCTTTAAGGAAAAGAAAATGTTCTGCGTTCTAGAAATATGTATTTGATGTCATGGGACAGTGGGAATTAGACTATACAAAGGCGTTTCGAACAGGTGTGAATTTATCTCGTCATACCCTATTACATCATGGGGGGAAGTGGTACGCGCATGGCTCAGTGCAATATGAAGTCGCTGAAGGGCTCTGACTTACAACACGCATATCTCGATGCGTGCACGTGAAGCGTTGCTGTACTGTCCCCATAAAAGAAATTGTAAAGGTCTCAACCTTTTGCAGAACCAGAAAAAAAACCCTGCTAGCCCCGTGCTTCCTCCGTAGCTTGGCCGTCTCCAGGAATGATTAATGGGCGCTTTCAAACCAGTGTGCTTGCGCTTTCTAATGGAGGTGGTACATTAAGGGAAACATTTACATGTTTGTTTGAAACCACTTCGCACATTTAAAAAAATTACATAGCTGTTGTAGTTTCATCATACGCTATGATCAGAGCAAAACTTCATTGGTTTTTAAGAACTTTAAAAACTGTAGTTATTTAAAGAGGTTTTTTGGGGAATTTTATGGTATTTATGGCTCTTTTAGGATGGAAGACAAACACTCAGCTCCTGACTTTCCAGTGTAACAAGATACTCGGTATTTGTGCGTCTGTAGAGTGATTGCTTTGCTTCTCCGGTGCTCAATCGGCATTAGTCCAAAACCAATCTGTATGACATATAGAGCCCATTTCAGCCTTACAAGAGCGCAGGCATCACCAAGTGGAATATGTCAGTAACCATGCTGGAGCCGACCTTTGCAACCTAAGACATTGGTGATTTGTAGAGGCTTGTTAAAGTTGGCAATCTACATTTCTCATTGCTTACAGCGGCGTTTTCACTTTCTTTCTTTTTTTTTTTTCTTGGGAGAGGTTGTGTGCTGACCACCTCTGGTATCTGAGTTGGATGGTTGGAAAGATTAAGGTTTTTAAAAGGCTGTAAAGGATCGCTGGTGTTTGAAAGCAGCACTGAGATCCCAGTTTCTTTGGACGATTGTTCCTGGCAGCATTTCCCTTACAAGTTACTTGGGTTATGGAGAAGCCGTAGTTACCTCTTGGCTCTCTCGCAGGGGGACTCGTGACAATGACTCAAACTTCCCTGAAAATCCCTTGCGTGAAATTTTACTGCCAACTCAATTAAAAAAAAACCTAAAAAGATCTCTTTTTGAAACCCTTTTTTTCCCCAAAATGTTTCCAGAACATACGGCCTACATCGCACCAGGGCTGCCTTTCTTGGAAGAGAATTTTTCTGGATTTGAGGAAAACTGCCCGGATACCAGTGTGCTGCGTGAGTCCGAACAGAGAGACAGTTTCCACCTAGGTCAGAGCAGTGAGCGAAGCTCATCATCACTTTCTTTGCTTGTTTCGGCCAATGCTACTTATGTCTGCCAGCAACAAGAGTTCATTTTGTCTGAAAGTATTTTTCTTAGGTGTCGGAGATCAATTGAGTCATTTCAGGAGAGGGTCCATGAACCCGATCACTTAAAAACCAGTCCTTTATTTGGAGACGGTAGCAGGCTGGCAGACACCTTGATACAGAGGAGGCCGTAAATGGTCCATTGTTACAGGATCAGCAGAAAGTTAAATTCATCTCTAGGTACATGGGCATCAGGGAATGCATTCATCATTGCTGCTGAGATTTGCAGGTTTGGAGCTGGGTTAGAGATGAGGGGCTCCAGTGCGTGCGAGCAGTGCCTGGTTTTCATAGATTCAGTGTTGCTTTTGAACCAGGTTGGGTCCCTGGTGCAGAAAAGTAAGTTGTGAGTTCTCTGTTTTCTTAGGAATTTTTGAAAATTGTCTTCTCAAACGTGCATTATGCTGCTTCTTGATAAATGGAGTGTCCTTTTTTAACATTTAGCCCTATCCGTTGTTTCTGCTTCCTTTACTGAAGTTGTGTTAATGGCAATGAAAAAAAACCCTTGGTGCATGAGGAAGTGGTTGGTCGTAATTGTTGTCAGGAAAATTCTGATATTGTTTCATTTATTCCGAAATGGCCGCAGGGAACAAGCTGTAACGGTAAAGGGTTTTAAAAACAAAAGTAATGTGAAATTTCATTGTCAAGTTCTGGCTTTGAAAAATTAAACTCTTCCATGCCGTGAGCATGTGGATTCTCCACCAAGACTTGAGACTGGGGAGGAATGGCTTGGTAGCTTGAAAGAAAAGCTAGACGTGTTACCTGTAGTAAGCTATCACAGAAGTCCAGTGAAACCTCTGACTCAGTTATGGTAACCGCACTTTGAAAGATGTTTTCTTTCCTAGTCTAATATTGGAGTTTGGTCTGCAAAAAAGAAAATTACTTCCCAGAAGCTGAAACCATCAGAGTGATGGGAAGACAGATAGATGGAAGACAGGAGAGCAAGTGACTGAGTTTATTATTTACAAACAAGAAAGAAATAAGGTGAAAGGGTCGCAGTTGAGAATTCTCAGAAGAGAAATAAACCCGGCAGACGTGTGGCTGTATGGGGAGGGCAGAGGGTGTCACCGCGAGCTGGGGGAGGGACAGGGGACTCCCAGCCCGGCAGCCACCTGCACCCGAGACCCAGAGCCGCAGTAGAAGCAAGGCAGGAGGTCAGGTTTTGCCCAGAAAAGCATACGACACCGCAAAACAGCTGAAAAAATGAGCAGAAAAATAAACAGAAATATATGAAGATGAAGGTGGGATGGCAGAGGTGAGAGAGAGCTGCTTTGCGCAGGCTGTCGAGTGGTGCAAAGGCTGTCTGACGCTGCTGGGCAGTAAAATACTTCAAAGACCTCTCATTAGTCCTGTGTATGCTGTAAGACAACAAGTTCTCTATGGTCTTTTTAGCATAGGCGTTTTAAAATACAATATAGGAGATGGACACTAAAAGCCAAATCCCATTTAAGGGGGCAAATCCTGTAATATTTTTTTTTTATATAAACCCCATCAGATCAGAGTCAGCATTTTTTAAAAAAAAGGTGTTTTTATTAATGTGTTTTGGGTAGTGCTGCAACGCCATGTTTTTCTAGACGTATGACCAAAAACCAGTTGCTTAAAATATTTTCTCTTCTTATATTTCATACACGTTCCAGAAGCACGGTAATAGAAAGCAGTATCTGGTCTTTCGGCCCTTACGGCGACTTCAGAAATGACTTACATTTTCTTTTTCCTCTTCCAAGAGATTTTTACAAGTTCTAGTGAATCTACCAAGCTTCAGTTTATCGCTATTTCTGGAACGTGTCTTACTTCTGAGGTGCGACTGAAAGTGGAAAGTGGCTCCTAAGTCCACAGATTTTCAAAGGGAGTTTTTGAAAATGTACCCCGAGATTGCTTTACTAAGCCGTTCTGTCTTTACAGACTTACTCTGCTCTCAAATATGGCAATAGGAGCCTTGCTGGTGTAGCTTAACCAGAAAGTCCAGATTTTAGTTAGCACTGAACCAGTTAAAAGAAAAACAAAGTATTTTTTTTAACCAACTCTAGCTCCACTCAGGCCTAAATTATTATTTTTTCTTCAGAAATGGGCATTTTAGTGTGTCAGTTTTCAGTTCCAGCTCAATAAACAACCATTTATTTACAATTTTAAAGCAATCTTCAGCCTAGTCAGGTAAGAATTATTTCAAAAGAATAAAAACATTTTCATTTCCCATCACTGCCAAAAATGAAAAGAACATGAGTTATGAGTCTTGCTATGTTGTCTTAAGTTGATTACTAGGGAATGATTAAAAAACTAGCTGTGCTGTCATAGCAGAAGAGTACATTATAAGTGTAATAACAGCTTAGGGATACAATCCATCAATGCCGTAGTTGGAAGAAGAAAAAAAGTTGATCTATTTCTTTGGTCATCATTTTCAGCATATTAGATGACAAATAATTGTACATTCATCAATAACAATAGATTAAAGTTGAAATGATTTATTGCTATTACACTGCTGGTATGATGGAGCACTAGGTCACTCAAGCATTGATGGGGTCTGTATTTAATTTTCACGGGTCTCTTAGCAGAAATAATAGACACAGAGGAAATCACCTGAAACAAGGTAGATCAAAGTTGGTGACAAGTGATTTGTAGGTTTGTACTTCGGGAGTGGTGGGCTGGAGGTGGCAGCTCTCTGGCTTGGCGCTCTGAACCGCTAAATCAGACGGCTCCTCACATCCTTGCTCAGCCGAGCAGCCTCAGAAGAAAACCTTGAATGCCATTCCTGAGGGTCAGGCCTGTCAAAAAGGAGAAAATTATGGTGAAACTTTTTCGGTGTGAAAATTCTTCTATGAAGCTTTTTTGTTTACGCTGAAAATGACACAGAAGGGAAAACAGCACCATTTTTCAAAGGCGTCCTTAGGACTTCTGCTAAAAACAGGAGAACATTAATTTGGAGTGTTCTCTCGGCTTTTAAACTCAAACTTAGTTATTTTTCTGAAGGCTCTCTCCAAAGAAACTTCGTGTACAAATCTGGCGATAGCTGTGTCACGACCCCTCCTGCACAGAGAATCTGCCAGAGTAGACCTGGTTAAAAATTTCTGCTGAAACGTTTTTTGAGCTGGAGTTCACCATTTCATCAGCATCCGCGTAGGAATTCTTGGGGCTTGATGGCTATGTGACAGTCCCTGATTTCCTGCTAGCCTGCCTGCGCTGCTGCCTGCTGCCGTGTCTGTTTTTCCAGAGTTACTGGCTCACAAGTAGACGAACGTCTTGGTCGCCTCTTACTGAAGATCTCAGGATCTTCAAGGTCCCTGCCCTCCAAGAGAATCTGTAGAGCATAATTCGTTCCCGAGTACCCCTCAGCTGCAGTTTTTACAACCAAATAGTGAGATTTCAGCTGAGCAACATTTTTTAAGTCCTTAGATATTGATGTCGTTTTCATGAAACTGAAACTCTGCCTAGAATCATAGAATCATAGAATGGTAGGAGTTGGAAGGGACCTCTAGAGATCATCTAGTCCAACCCCCTGCTAAAGCAGGTTAGCCTAGAGCAGGTTGCACAGGAATGCATCCAGGCGGGTTTTGAATATCTCCAGAGAAGGAGACTCCACAACCTCCCTGGGCAGCCTGTTCCAGTGCTCTGTCACCCTCACAGTAAAGAAGTTCCTCCTCATGTTCAGGTGGAACTGCCTGTGTTCCAGTTTGTGCCCATTGCCCCTTGTCCTGTCGCTGGGCACCACTGAGAAGAGTCTGACCCCATCCTCTTGACACCCACCCTTTAGATATTTATAAGCATTAATCAGATCTCCTCTCAGCCTTCTCTTTTCCAGGCTGAACAGACCCAGCTCTCTCAGCCTTTCCTCATAAGACAGATGCTCCACTCCCCTAATCAACTTTGTGGCCCTCCGCTGGACTCTCTCCAGTAGTTCCCTGGAGAAGATGGTTTTAAAGTCAGCTTAAGCTTAAAATGATTTCTGCTAGTATATTGATTTTATGAGGAGGCAACTTTCATGGTTAAGATTAGAATTAAAGAGGTTTATGGATGTTTCGCTGCATTTATGGTATTGAAACCACCGTTAAGCATAGTGGAGAGAGAAGGGACTACTAGGAGTCGAGGCCTCTCTCTCTCTCTCATTAGCCAATAATGTTTTTTATAATGACAAAATTCCAAAATAATTATTAATGTACCATTTTAACATCTCAATGAAATGGGAGAAGACAGAGATCGATCTCTTAGTCTGATACTGAAGTATTATCACAGCTGGGAGTGTGATAAGGAGTCCTCTGTGTATGCTGTGCTGCCTAGGATTTTAGGATAGGTGTGAAAAATGTTGACTAAATTAAAGCGCATTACGATTAGAATGTCTCTGAAAAGCTCTAGGATATTTTTAATTTACTTTTGACAACATTTGTAAGCTTGCCTTACTACTGTCAATATTTTTATACGTACCAGAGCTGAAGTCATCATTGGATGGCTGAGAAATAATTTAAAAGTAATAATAGTAGTAGTAGTAATAACAATAAAATAAGCATAATAATGTCATGTGCTAGGTTAGTTTCTCTAACTTTGGAAGATTCATTGACTGTCTAAATAATCTGTCTTCTGGTGTTTGTGATTTGTAAAGCAGCTTCACTACCCAGCCGTGTACTACTGTCCTGGGATAGCAGAAGTAACCGTTTCGTTTCAAACCAACACTTGAATCCACATGATTTTTTTCCAGCTGAAACTCTGTGGAGATGAATTTCCAGTCTGTCCCTCCGGGAGGCACAGACAGAATCTGCATATGCTAATGCCATTAAAAGTTAGAGTAAATTATATGGGGACAGAAATATCTGGATTCAAACTACTTTGAAAACCCATACCTGCCAATAAGTTGCTGAAAGTAAGTGACATGAATAGCAAAACAGTTTTAATTTTCTGTCCAGTCAAATCTTAGTACTTCACACTCCATTTTCCTTCCTCAGTAATCTAAATAATTTCCCACCTTGCTCATGATGAATGTCTTGCCAGTTCCTACTCAGTTCTTCCACTTTACACACCCTAATTAAAGAAAACATTCCATGATTGCCTATTTTTCCTCATGCATGACAACCTATTATTTTTTCTACCACCTGATTAGGGCTTTATTATCCTTGGATTTAGATTGATTTGCTGGGCACTTTAATAAAACACTACTTAGTTTGATTTAAAGGGCTACAGGTTTCAGTCACTCATAGAATTACTCTTATAAGTAACTCACATTGGAAGTACTGTATAGCCTCCGTGAAAAGGGATTCGAGGGCGCCGTGATATTAGCCTAAAGAAATGAGAATCACAGGTGGTGTTCCAGTTGTGTGTGCTGTTAATATTTCTGTTGTAAGCAGGCAGGAGAGGACGTTTTGCAATATAATTTGTCAAGGGTGATAAATCTGTTTCATCATTTCTGTCAAGAATGGATCCCATGTATTAAAACTACTATAAATATTTTCTCAAGATAAACCAAAACTTTCATATGATTAAATAATAATACGTTTATGATGACAAATTACATTTGCTATGTGTTATCTGAAATGCGAGACAAAATTAGGTAGTTAAAGTTCAAATGCACGGAGATCAGTTTTGATTTAAAATCAAAGGAATTTTATTAAGTAAATGAGATTTTCATCATTATTTTGTTATATCTAGCATTCTCTTCTTTCAGAAATATTACATATGAGCTTAGATGATGATCTAAAAAAAACCCAAGTGAGCTTACATGGGAGAAAAACGTAGTCCAGTGCAATGGTTCAGGAGCAGTTAAATGCCGCGGCTATTACTGTCACTCTCGTTGATGGCTTCGAGCGTTAGCAAGACGAGGAGCGATCCGCCGGCTGCTGCCCCTGCCCTAGTGAAGCGATGCTTTGGCATCACTGTTGTCACACCTGAGTGGAACATTTCTGACCGCTCGTGCTTTCTTCCAGGGCGCTTTCTGCTGGTTGAAGATGTAGCTCTGCTTCCTATGGCTCTTTAGCTACAGGCGCTGAGAAGCTTGGAGAGCGAGGCTTTGCTGCATCCCGTCGACACGCTTAGGTCGACAAAACAGAAGGTAGTAGGTAAATATGGGCACGTCAAACTTAGTTTTCAGAACATGTAGCTGTTTCACCTTTTGCTACTGTACCCCTTTGTCGGGAAAGTTTTTGGCGCTCTTGAATGGAATCAAACTTTCTTAGCTAAAACCACCTGCAAGGTGGCTGGCACAAAGTATTCACATTCTAGGTTTTGCTTCAGCTTGTAGGAGTTGTATGCTGTAGGACGCTTCAGCTTATGATCCTCGGCCGCTTGATGGTGTGTTTAAGCTTAGGCATGGCTTTATATCTCACTCCGTAAAAACTTTGATGTTTGTCGCGTAAGGTTTATTTATTATGACAGTAACCTTTTGGTGGCAAATTGGGTACAAAATAGTAGATGTATCCGTGGACCTGTGGCCCGCTACAGATCAGTGTGGGTTGCAAAGCTAGTTCGTACCTAGCTCAGATGGGTTACACCAGCAGCGCTAACACACCTGTAGGTGAACAACAACAACAACTACTCAAGATATGGAAAATCTTGGATCCAGTGCAGCATTTAGAAACCTGCTCAAAGGGAATCATGTGAAAAAACTCATTTAGTACCCACACGCTGTGAAATTGCTTCACCCTCCTGGTATGGCATCGCTCCAGCAATGGAACAGCATCCATTTCTTACTGGAAAATGGGACAGAAGAAACTGTAGTCTTCTCTCTTTCCGTGATACATCCAATATGTCGTCTGCTGTTTCTCATAATTCCTTCCTGAATAAAATAACTTTCTGTGCTGGAGGAGCCAGGTATGTGTAGGTGGACCTTATACTCCTGATCGTCCCAGTAAATCTGTTAATACAATTACTCACATGCTTACATTTAATCACTTTTGTAGCTGGAGAATAGAAAGAGCTCCCTTGAAGGGGAAATAATTTTATTTTGTGGTTAGTTTACTCATTTCCCTTTTTTGGGGCACTTTCAGAAGTGGAGAAGAAGGGGTTTGTGTTTGTGTGAAGGCGGGCTGCAGAGACTGTTATAGTGAAAATAAACAAAAGGATCATATACGAGCCAAGTTGTACTGCTAAAGAGATTTAATAGCTATAAACTGGTAGCTATTAGCTTCTAATTACTCTCAAATAATTACTGAATAGAATAGTAAATGTTATTAACTTACTTTAATATTCAGCGTAAAACATTGCTTCCAACAATAATTTACTGTTTGTTCAGCTTTAATATATACACATGTAAAACTGGGCTACTTTGTAAACATCCTTAATAAATCGAATTATTGTCAGAGTTGTGTGGAGGGGACCTGTACGCTGCGCGCCCATGCTCTGCTTGCATTGAAGTTAAACTACTGGCCCATTTACTGTGGAAGCAAACTTAAATAGTGAAAAAGAAAACCAAAACAAATCAAAACAGAGCAGGAGGAGGGTGGGAGTTAGATGTGTAAGCGCGGTTCTGATTTCCAGAATTTGGGAGCACCTTCACAGCTCAGGTGTTGCACCTGCTGCCTGCAGAGCTGTGATTTCACTTGCTGGCCAGCATCTCTGCTGGTGATTTTGACTTAGTGTCAGATATATATATTCATATATATATATATATATATATATGTGAACTACCAGAGAAGCATGCTCAGTTTACAGTTGCATTTGCATCCAATCATTTAAGTTGCCTCTACAAAGTGAAAGCATTTACATGTTTCCTGTGGTCTGCAGTACCATACTGTAGAAAAAGAAACCCCTCTGGGATTGAATTAGAGGATACAGTGGTTCACAAATAAGGATTGCTAAGTTAACNTGGAGACTTTGTACAAGTCTCTGCCCCCTACAACTGTCTTGAGATCTCAATGATTTTCCTGAAGGAAAAGGGTTTGGGTTTTCACATACCAAGAATTAAAGCCTGCTATACCTTTGGGCATCATGTAATAGCCAGAAAAATTTCTAAGTCCCCAGTGGGGGGGCCCTATTAATAACAAGCGTATATTTCCCATCAAATATCCAGTTGTAATATTATTTTTCTTTATTTTTGCTTCAGAACCATGGAGCATGGTGCCATAACCATCAAATAATGGTATTTTTTTTTAAATGCTGTGTCTCTTCTTATGCTGCTCACGTTTTTAGAGCCTTTTAATTCACTCAGTTTTGTGGATTAAGTTTTTAAACTTCCATTCCTGTACATTTCATTCAATCCATTTCTGGGCTTCTTTAGATTTCTCTTCAGACGTTGAGATTTCCACTAGAACAGCGTTTCCAGCCGTTTCTTCGTTTGCCAGCTACCTCTAAAAGGTAAATTTTTCTAATATGTTGCTGAATTCTCCTTGTGTATAACTTGGTTACATCCCTCAGTCTTTACAGTAACAGCCTCTTTTCTCTGTGTTTTCTATTTTCGCTTTCAACTAAAAGCATTGAGTCTATTTTGATGTATCTGTTGTGCCAACGTGGAGTGGTGTGGATGAAGGAGGATGGAGTGCTGTAGCTTTATTGTATTAGTGGAACAGACAGAGGCAATTCAGAAATGATTTCTTTCTCCTCCTCCGCTGTCATCCAGGCCCTGGTCCTTCACCTCGTTGCCGTGCAGTGGAAGTGTGTGCCTTCGGCTTACGGCCTTCCTGTCAGTCGTGGATTTCCATTTCATTCCTTTGCTAAGGATATTTTGCTCTAGATTAAAAGATGCTTTTATAAATCCCGATGAATTCTTAGCCAAACTTTGAGGGGTTGACACTTGGTTTGTGTAGGGAAAAAGGGGCCCATCGGGCGTCTTCACACGGCAAGCTCGGGTGCATGTTTATCTGTTGCGGGCTCAGTTACACACCTCCAACCCCCGAATTCTGCTTTTTATTCACGTAGGAGGATGCCTATGCCGGGGCTGAGGGGGAGGGAAAAGGAGAGAGAGAAAAAGGGGTACTGAAGCTCATTGCCAGCTCTTCTAAATGTAGCCTTTTGTGCAGTTAGCATGCATTAATCTCGTTTTCTTTGATTTTGCCGGAGAGTGAGAATGGATAACTTTTTGCTTTTCTATTTGTAATAATGAAGCTTTCCTGATGTGGACAATTAACGACTTTTTGTTCTTTGGAAATTATCTAGGTGCGTCACTCAGCAGTCTGCACAGCTGCAGCACCAGCCAGCTCGGTGCCAAAGGCGCCTCGGCTAATTCGTGAAAAGAATCAACGAGGTCCGTACTTAGCGGGGCTTTATTTAATTTCACGTCTTTCTTTCTTCTTATATCCCCCCCCCCACCCCCCGTCATTTCAACTTGCTCACAAAAGCACGTGCCGAGGGAGAGACAGATAGGCAGAGCGAGAGGGCAGTCACGGCGTGAGAAGATGAGATGGGGATCTTCAGTTCTGCCAGAGCCCGGGATGCTGCCGTTCCTTTTAACGTCCTGAGATTTATTCCGGGATTCAGGATTTTTACAAGTATTGTTTGTCATTGAAAGAACATCAAAGAACCCTTTTTGAAAGATTCTTGCAGCAGGCAGGTTTTGGCCTCTAGAGCCATTTTAAAAGTGAGCAGAGAGACCAAAATCTACATTTAAACTTCATATAATGTTGGATATTCATAACCTGATCTTTCCTTCCTTCGGCACCGGATAAATACACTGTTTCAGTGCTCTACCATTTTTAAGCTTCATCGTTGGAGATAATCACCCAAATACATAATAACAACATCATACAAGTACAAGAAAATACGTTTGAAATTTCCTTTTTATTGTAACGTAAGATAGTGCTTCCAAAATCCCAAACTGAATTGCTTTTCAGTAGATAAGCATCAAAAAATACATTTCCTGCTTTCCGTGAAGGTGCAATAAGGTGCTATATCAGTGTAATAGTTCAGAATGATATGCTCTAGTAGTATTTTGATGAATTACATGATTATAGCTAAAATGAACACTTTCATCATGCCTGAATTAATAATGGTGGTATGATTTGGCAAGTACTCCTGCAGTGTTCTTTAACTCATCACTTCAGAAGACAGAGTTTTAGAGGCCATCCTTTGTCTCGGGGAAACACAGGGATCCTTTACGGTTTAAAAACACAAGAAGCAGGAGAAATGTGACAGCTTTAAAAGGAAAAAAGAAACTAATGCATGCATACCTTCTCAAGCTCATCGTGACTTAATTGGTTTATTTTTCACTGCCTTATTCCAGCATCTGAGGCACCTACGACTGTGGCAAAAAGAAAAAGATCAGTATTTTTTCATGTGAGAATAGATTTGCAAATTTTATTGCAAATGCTGTGTTTCCAAATGGTTCGAAAGACCTTATAAGGATCTCGTTTTCTCTTAAACCATCGATTTTACTTTAGAGCTTGGGTAATCGGTGTGTTCATTTCTGTGTCTTCCACGTTAGTTAACGTATGAACAAACCCGCACCGGGACTCCAGCTATTTTGAGGGAAGACGTGTGTTGGTGTGCTCGTTTCAAGGCTCCTCTGGGTGGTCCAACCGCGCACATTAAAATTTCCTGCTCTGAGGGTTTCCATGATATTGTAAGTATGTGTGTTGGTACAACATTGAGAAAAACCTACATGCTGATGCCACTATAGTAGTATTTGGCTGGTAATGAATTAAGGCTCTTAGGCTTTACAGATGCCATCTAGTACCTTTAATGAGAATTATTTTTACTTGAAATAATAGTAGTAATAATAATAATAACAATAATGATAACAATAAATCTGCTATAGATAAGAAATGTAAACTTTTGCAGGCTATTGTGAAAAGTGGTGACGCACAATGTATCAAACCCATCTGGAGCAGATGTTTCTGTAATTATGATACACTCGATGATTATGCTGTATTCGCTGGCCTTTGCTTGTACCCTCGAAGCTGGGTGATGTTACAAGCTTGTGCTGGGGCACTGAACCGGAAGAGAGGACATACTGTCTGGGGCAAGACCTGTCCTCTCTGTTTTCCTAAGTGCTTTCTGTTAATTGAATTTTTGCTCTTCGTTAATTATTGTCTTCTATGTTTGTATCAAATAGTAGTTTTATGCCATGAAATATCTCAAGTCTGCTGATGCGGAAAGGCAAGTGAACATAAGCCATTATTTTCTGAAGCAAAGCTATAGGAAAAGTAATATTTTGTGCAAATAAGATTGTAAGGAACACCTTGTGGGCTTTAGTATAGTTATACATATATATATTATATATATATATTATGATCTATGATATTATGTTCTATGCAGGACTTTCTATCTTTCTGTTTAAAGAAACTTACAGTTGGAGGTAAAAACGTATGAAAGACTTGAGGCATCTAAGTAGCTCATCTCAAGTGAGAGCAGAGGAAGGGAAAAATGTGTGGAAGACTTAAGACATCTGAGCAGGTCACCTCGAATGAGAGGAGAGGAAGAGTAGCTCAAGAGTGCTTTATATGGCTTTTGTCTAGAGCTGTTAGAAGTCTCACTATAACCCCTCTGTTGGGCTGTGGCTGGCCGTGACAAGCGCCAGGTTTCTAGTCACTGCTACATGTCTGTCCAAACCTCAAGCAGAAAGTCGGCAGAATAAAATTAAACCACGTGGATGCTTAGTATGTAAGATGTGTAAGATGTACTATATATAAATGCAACACCTTGCTTGCAACCACATGTTCAGAAGGTTTACCAAAACAGGGCTAATGTTTTAGAACACTGAACAGGTCACTGAAGAGGGTGATAGCCAATAATCAAGCAGCTCTTTCCCTCACTACAGTAAAAAGCATTTAGCAACCTTCTTGGTTTCTTGGTAGGGCAACAGCTAAGCCAGGTGGATGTGTCTTGCTGCCTGCGATAACACCCCGTTGGAAATGTGTGCTTGTCAAAGTCTGTTTTCTGCCCCTTTCCTGGGATGGGCAGAGAAATGTCATGCAAACTCCGTGATTGTGTTTGTGGTCCACAGAAGCTAAATGACTTATCTGGGGGTGGGGAGGGGAGGGAGGGGTGTGTGTTGTGTTTTGGTGCAGGATATATTAATTTTTGGCACTCTAATAGTGTAAAATCTGTTAGTAGCTTGCATATAGAGGCATGGCCTCAGTTTAGCTCCTGTTATAATGAAACAAACTGTAATTCTTAATTGCCTTCTCCTATGGAAATATCCGCAATATAAATTACAATGTCACTAGAATAAGGAGGGGGGGAAGCCCTTTTTTAGAAGCCTCAGGATGATAATTTATAAATAAACTAAAACTAAGAAGCCTTAAAAAAATCCCTGTGGAATCTGACATTAATAGCCCTTACTTTTAATCTGATACAATAAATCTTGCAGCTATGTATCCACAACAGAAATAACAGAAACCAGGCCAAGCTGGAGTAGGTACGGGGGAGCTGGAGAGAAACATGCCATTTCTTTAATTAAAAGTATATGGTGATTTTCTGGTATTCCAAAGTCAACAAGTAGTTCCTGCCAACTTGCTGCCAATCAGTTTGCTCCGAAGAAGGTTTTTTTTGCTTGGACTCATTGCCTAAAAGCAGTGCAGCATTACCAGAGTTTCAAAATCCGCATGTTCTTTGGAATTTTCGATATTCATTTTGAGAGTTGGTCTTCAGACCCCAGTGCTGTAATTACATGAGAATCTCAGATTTCTAGCTGTCTTGTGAACTGCAGTGGTTTAAAAGGAAATCTGAAGGTCCAATATTAATTATTTTTACAATATTATTAATTTTTGAGAGGTATTATAAATGGGAGCAAAGATACTGTCAAAAATTTGTCTAGTCAGAGGATATAGTGAGTTTCTGCAGCATCAGTGGTGACTTGAGAGGAGAGTGGAAGGTGTGGTGGCACATCTGTGCCTGTGGCACGTGATGGCTGGAGGGCAGGATAGGATGTGAACAGGTCCTTAATTGTGTGCATAGGTGCTAGCAGAATGAACGCAATCTAATACTTATGTTGCACACCAGTAATTGGAGCTAGGGTTTTTTGTAGCCTCCTAGTATTGCCAATGCCCTACATTCAAAGATCTTTAGCTAGATATGAGAAAAATCATGGAATGATCTTAAAATTGTGATTAAAACCAGCACAGATTGGCCTCTTTGTCTACTTGAAGGATACTCGTAAAGGGATTGGGACTGAGACTGGTTTTCTCAATAGTGATCAGAGCCTGGATTTCAGATTTATTTTTTCAGAGATACTAGCATTTTGTATAACTTTTGTTTTTTAAGTCTTGGTAATATAAGAAAGAATTAACTTTATGTTTTTCCCACCATCATGATGAGGAGCACTGACATATCTACTACAAGTTTTATATTTCCGCACTGTTCTTTGTCAGCCTAGAAGGATTTGGACGGGAACTTAAAGTTTTTGCTGAGGATCTATTTTTACTTTTTTTTTTCGTTTCCTTCAGAGAAGAGCCTTACTGTGTCTACAAGATGCAGGGGTTGAAAATGACGGTTGCTCCTTCAAGAACCTCCAAACACTAGGGCCCAAATTTAAGCCAAACTGTTCACTTATCTCATGAATGATGACTTAGATTAAGCAAGCTGCGTAGGCACTTTTGTGAGATAAAAACCAGTATCCTGTATATGCACAGGGTTTCCAGCACTTCATGAGTTAAGTAGAAGATAATTTTCAAAATTAAAGGTCAACACCAAAATGATGTAAAAGTATTAATGTTATAGGACCAATGAACATAGCTACTCCTTGTCGTGGGTTGACCTTGACTGGACTAGTTGCCCACCAAGCCACTCTATCACTCACCTCCTCAGCAGGTTGGGGTGGGGGTGTGTGTGTGAAAAACAAGATGGAAAAAAACCTGTGGGTCAGGATAAAGGCAGTTTAATAAAGCAAAAACAAAGACTGGGCACAGTAGCAAGAGAAAATAAAAGATTTATTCTCTACTTCCCATCAGCAGGCAATGTCCATCCACTTCCCAGAAAGTAGGGCTTCAGTACATGTCGTGGTTGCTCCAGAAGACGTCGTCATAATAATGAATGCCACCCGCTCTCTGCTTTCTCTTAGCTTTTATTGCTGAGCAGACATTGTATGGTATGGAATATCCCTTTGGTCAGTTTGGGTCACCTGTCCTGGCTATGTTGCCTCCCAAGATCTTGCCTGCCCCCAGCCTCCTGGTGAGGAGGGAATGTTGGAGAGACAGCCATGATGCTGTGCGAGCGCTGCTCAGCGGTACCCAACACACTGGTGTGTTATCAACACCTTTCTCGCTACCGGTGCAAAGCAGAGCACTATGAGGGCTGCTATGGGGAAAATTAACTCCATCTCAGCCAGACCCAATACACTCGTCAAAGCAGAGGGAGACCTAATGACTTAGATTTGATAAATATTTATATACATTGAAATTTGAATTTATTTGGCGAACTCTATGACTGGGCAGATAAATCCACGTATCTGATTCAGTCCCCTGACAGTAACTTAAGGGTGACGACTTTGAACAGAGCTGTAGAGCAAAGATGTTCCTACCGCAAACTTCAGAGGGAGCTGAACATAGGTATTTAAGGTAGAGTTTGTCCTGTTACTTGCATGTGAAATTTCTGTTCAGATAAACCACAGCACTATGCATTTTTTCCTCCATGTAGAGTGCTGTTTTCCCACTGATTGCTTGGGTCATGTGGCTGGTTTGTCTTGCATCTGATGACATACACTCCAAAATAACTCTGAAAAAGAAAAACTTTGCAAAAGAGAAATCTTACCTTCCTGCATTGTAAATGGTATGAATGTGCATGGGGTACATACGGACCTCCCATGTTGGCCATAGTGCCGCTTGGTTTGAAAAAACTTTACCAGGGGAGTTATGCCAAGGCTTTTTTTTTGCATGTAATTTTTAATGACAGTAACAGAAAAGTGGCATAGTCTCAAGCCCATTCCTAAACCGGAGCAAACTGAGAAACCCACTAAGTCAGCGGCTGGGTTGACTTGTGCTTTCTGGAATGTGAAAACATCAGACCAAAATTGTATTAGCTGAAGATTAAGTGCAAAAAATGAAATCTCACCCTTTCCCAGAGTGCGGCCCTGCCAGGAGCTAGCATTACCCCATTGTTATGCACTCGGCTGTAATTGCCCATCTGACGGCAAGCTCAGAGATTAACAACACGGTTCTTAAACCATAGGCTACATATGCCAGACCGCGCGTTGTGTCAAGCCATTTAGGCATGAACCATCAGTGTACAGAGTGTTACCGAACGCTCTTATTTTTAAGTCACGCAGATACAGATCATCCTGAATATTTCTCTGGACGAATTGCTAATCACTACCTTGTTTCAAAATCTGTTCGACGTTTCCTGTGCGTTGCATCTGATTGTGATATTTTTTTAAAAGTGATACAAGCAATAATATGAAGCTCACTTATGAGGCCTGCATAAAATGGTGTATAACAACCAAGTACAGTAAATTAAACATGATACTCATTACATAAATACAATTATATTTATCAGCCTTTTATAACCACACAAAGCATTTACCAGTAAGAGTTATTTTGGAGTAGATAATTCCCAATTAACTTTTACTACTTTATTTTTGCTAATTTAGTTAGATTTAATTTTTCAAATAAAAAAAAAAGCTGTATCAAATGGCATCTCTAACTATTACACTGGAGATGAGATATAATTAAAATGTTATGTATATGGAATTGCAGCTCATGGGAACCTCAGCTTAAACTCTTATTTTTGTCTTTATTTGATTGTTGCCTGCACTGCACAGATAACATGATTGAATTGCAAGATGGCTGTGTGCCCACAGCGCCAGCACCAGCAGCTTGGAGAAGAGAGGGGAGGGAAGAAAAATTACCTTGGAAAATCAAACAGGTCAAGGTCTGGCCTTAAACGTGCTGAGGAATCCTAGGAGAAGTCGTTCTCCAAGCATACCATTTTCTTCTGCAGAGCTGGTTACCTGTGTGGGGTTGGGCATGAGGGATGGTGGACTTCCGTGGAGCCAAGATGAGACCTACAGTGATCTGTAGGTGCATCAAACGAAGCTTGGAATTGTTTGCTCTACACCAGGAAATGCCCCTGTGTCTCAGCCTGGAAAACAGTGCAGTGGGCTGGTCAGAGAAGACTCCATCTAAAATTGCCACCAAAACTCAGAGTTCGAGCCAAGCTGGCTCACTGGGGTGAGGCGTCCTTCCCAATGCTTTGAGGTTTTGAGGCTCTGTTCAGCTCCTCTTTTTCACAAGGATGGTGGTGAGAGACAGTCTCTTTGAGGATGAGGAGTACACCAGGAATCCATTGACAAAGGCTCACGATAGTTGTGTTGTACTTTCTAAAGAAATCCTTCAAAGTAAAAAGAAGGACAATTCCGAAAAGGCTCCTCGCCTACTTTTTGCTTTTGTGGTTTTTTACTTTGTCTTTAGAAGTATTTGAAACTGAGAGTATTGGATTTCGCCATCAAAATCTAACTGGAGACATGCCGAGTCTCTATTTCCCCACCTCTAAAACAGGAATAGTCTAACTGATTTCCCAAAGACTCCCTCTTTTGGCAGGATTAAACATGCTGACGGCTGTTTAAGGCCACTGGTGTGGTTTTTACAGATTTTGGTTCAGGACTTGGCTTGGGAGCCGGGGGCACTCGGCACCCCGGGATGTCGGGTGGACGCGCTCGGTGATTTTTTCACAGGGAGAGGTGCGGTGGAAATGCACAAAATTATTAAACTGAACCTCTCTTAATTTAATCTGTCACTAATAATTAAAATGTAAAGGCAGTGTTGCTAATTGTGTTTCAGACAATATGGTTTTAAAATAAAATAAATGTGAGCTCCAAGTGTTCAACACCGCTCTAAGACAAGAATTAATGTGTTTCAGCAGGGAAGGGGGGCTTTGCTGATGTTAAATATGAGAGCTATCTTTCTACATGCGAGGACAGTTACAGACCCACTGTTCATTGCTTTGGATGTGTCACATTTGCTAGTATGACAAGATGTATTATGGATGGGGAATTTTACAGATGGAGAGAAATATCCATGTAAGTTGTTTATTTGATTTTTTGCAATATTTTTTCCTTTCTGTACTGCCCTGTCCAACCTTGGGATAATGGAATTATTTTATGCCTTCTGCACTATTATCAGGCTTTGGATGGCTGCACAAAGGCCACTGGCAACAGAAGAAGATGGCTGTAAAAAAATGCAAAAAATTGGGCTAGAAAAAAAAAAGGTACAACCAATAACTTGCCCTTAAATTTAAAAAGAACTAAATGAGGAACTTCTGGACAATTTATCTTGCTGTTTACAGATAACAAGTCACTTTGTTTTTATGTGCTCAGTCTAGTATTCCATAATTTATTTGAAAGAAGATGAGAAATAATGTAGATAAATGATGAAGTGTCAGGGTCTGACGCTCTTAAATGAAGCTATTATGGTCAAAGAGAAAACGTAAAACCTGCGGCTCATTATGAGAGCGTTCTACTTGTCAGTTAAGTGAAAAGGCCTGGAATGATTTCCAGTTTATTTGTCATTGCAGTTATTAAAGCTGTCTTTTTGGTGCCATGAAAATGAATTGAAGACTTTATTCGAAGTAAATTTGTACTAAAGCTTTCAGATGTATCTTATGTGAGTTCAGTGAGGCAAGAAAACAGCTTAAAAGCTGAAATATTACAAGAAGGCAACTACTGAAGTCCTGAAACACACAAGAATATAAAGTCTGAGGAAGTTACACAAATAAATGAAGTATTTCGTCTCTTGGGAAATAAAGCTTAGTTTTACTATATTGCGCACTTAGACAAAGAAATCAGCCCTTGTTAGTGGCAGCAAAATATTGTCTTTCATGGACTCGTGCCTGGTGCTTACTTTGATATGAAGCCCTTAATTTTGGGACAAGTTTATCAGAGAAATGAGGCTTCTTTGTTCCACCCTGCACGGAGCATCTTTAGAAAGATCATCTCCGAGTCAAAAGAGTCAGTGTTAGATCAATGGCAAGATTAGGCTTTTTATGCTCATCATGACTAATGTGGTTCAACAGCAGGACAAAACGATGCGTGGGAGATACGGGGTTGGTGAGACCAGCCCGGGAGGATTGGTTTCCCTAATTGAATGACCGCTCTCCAAAGCAGCACATCAGACGACGGGGCATGGGCGACGATATTGACATTTTTATCCCTCTTGAAACGGTCTTAAAATACTTCATGAACCTTGCATAGCTTGGAGGTTAGGGCAAAATTTTAGTTCGCCGCCAACTGAAATCAAGTTAGCCCTGCTACTGAGGTGGTCGTTGACACTCGCTTTATTGCAATCCCTTCTTAAGATTATTTCTACTGAACTGTAAATCTCAAATTTGTGTAGAGACGATTGATAGGTTTATTTTATTCGGTTTTGTCCATTGCTCTGGATTTCTTTTCCAGTAGGCATGTTCCCCACTACTGCTTCATATTTGCCGAGACAAATTGGTGTAGTTATACTAGGTTTGGACTGTCCAAAAGGAAATTCAGAGTCTTTTTTATTTTAAATTGAAAGCTGTAGGAGCACTAAACTGAATGCTTCGCTCCAAGCTCCAGCAGTCTTACAGCAGTATAGTTGACACTTTATTGCAGATATTACAAATGTTATGACGTGTTCAGGGTCAAGTTAAAAACAAAAAGGGTTCCACATTCTCATCAGAAGTAATCTGTCAGTTTTGTCATAAGATATTATAGCAGCCCTCAGTAGCAGTGTCACAGTCAAGGGTTTATCAGGCTCTGTAGTATATGTATACATACTCTGATTTCCAGGGGTTTATATCTGCAATAAAAATTCCCTCTGGGCTGAAAACTTGGTGTTCGTAGCCCAAAGGGATTTTTTTAATTAAAAAAAAAAAGTTTCAGTGAATGTTTTCTTGCGTGATAGGAGCACAAAAAGAATCTATTCTGCGTTTTAAAAACACTTTAAATCTTTTAAACTGGCAGACTTCAAATATTGAAGAGACCAACTCTTTCTACATAAGAGACCATTAAAATGGACAACCCCGGAAGGAGATAGGTGGTGGAGCAGACAAGTGCTTTGTGCTCATCGTGAGTATAAGTGTTGAGCATTTGATGAGAAGTATAATTAGCCACGCATTTCTAAAGCTCTTGGTGTCTCTTTCTATTGAAACTGTGCGTGAGGGAATTAGGATGTCTGATGCGCAAATACAAATCATTTCTTCCTCGCCACCCTCTGGCATGGTCCTGCAGAACCGGGCTGATGTGGTGTAAACGGCTCAGATCAAGGCAGCCCTTCCGATTTATACGTTACATCTGTTCCGCGTAGAACGGAGGACTTCATTTTCTGTGACTGCCAGTCTTGTACTTTTTTGCTGCTGTTTTCATTACAGTAGCAACCAAAATGTGCAAGGCAGACAGGCATTTTAGACGGAAATGTAGAAAAGAAAATAGCACAAAAAGAAATGCCGAAG
The DNA here is from genome assembly GCA_013398225.1 of Steatornis caripensis. Classification (NCBI taxonomy): domain Eukaryota; kingdom Metazoa; phylum Chordata; class Aves; order Caprimulgiformes; family Steatornithidae; genus Steatornis; species Steatornis caripensis. Next base: position 22,786 of record VZSC01007744.1, read on the forward strand.
CAAATGATGGTTATGGAAGGGATGCAAATACTGACAGGAGTCGTGCTGGTTAAGACCGTTAACCCTGAATGCTCATTGTATTGCTGCTGACGTTGTAGGGTTAGTCTTTGAATAATGGGTGAGGACATTAGGAGCAGCGTATTAGATGCAGAGATGTTTCACTGAAAAGTGATGAAAGACTATCTCTTATCCCGTTAAAAATTCCATCCTTAAGCCTTCACTTGGATGCCAAAACCAGACTTTGTATGAGGATTTGCAAATGCTTCATCTGACAGTGTGCTACATACTGCAGGTACCGCCTGCTCCTATTTGTAGTCTGGGGCTCAGGGACAGCAATAACAAACAGGGCGTATTAAAGAGTCACCAGGGTTCTCCATAAAATCCTGGTAAACCAGCAGAAAACAAGCACCACTGTGTGACAGGAAAGGGGGGAAACATGGCTGTGGTGTATGCTTGCAGGTTATTATATTGTAATTTATTTTACTTCCTAAGGGGAAAATAAAAGAATGTGAGTAAAGAAAACCAGCCCTGGGAGGGTTCCCTGCCGTGTCCACAGGGCAATTGTCCTCAAACAAACCTTTAGCGCTCCCGTGGAGGCCAACCTGCTTAGTCGAGGGGAAAGCGCAACTAAGACCTTCCACTGGAAGAGTCTGGATGGGCTCTTTGAAGATGCTTCCCGTTCTCCATATCTGAATTCAGTCTTGAGTTAGCACCATCCCTTTGCCACCCGGATCTGCTTCTGAGAGTCGTCAAGAGACTGCTGGGGAATGAGACTGGTGCGAAGGATAATGTAATTTTGGGGTGCTTTATTTAATCCTTTTCTTGTGTGTGTGTTTGTTGGTGTTTTTTTTTTAATTTGTGTCTGATCAATCTTTCATTTGTTATCAAGAATTTAACTATTTTGCTGGAACACAACTTATTTTCAGTTTTGACTTCTCTCTAGCGGTCAGTGTGAACTGGGAGGACTCTGACCAGTCCAAGGCGCGTGTGTTCCCACAGGCAACCAGACCATAGAGAACGGCGTTGCAGAATTTCCTAACAAGGCCAGCTTGGAGGTCTCAGAAACAGGTGTTTTTTTCTTGCTAGCCCACAAGAGTCACGAGCCGGAAGTACCAAGATCCAAAATAAAGGAGTTACACAGTTGCTGTCTGGTAAGGGGCAATGCTAGGGAGACAACACCTAACACTGGTTAAACCTCTTTGTCACGGATAGCCAGGGGTGATCTGGATTTTTCCAGATTGTTTGTGTGATAGAATATTTTTATTGACATTAAGCCATATAAAATAAACATCATAGACCCACATTGTCCACAATACGGTTATTTTTGACATCTGCTTTTCTGTTTTTAAAGAATGTCCTGTTCTTAGTGCCTGTGTTCTTGAAGTCCAGATAAATCTGCTGAGAAGAAGAGATACATCAGCCATCAACCTCTTCCACAAAATTGGTTCATCTACCCACACAGAATCTCAGTAGCACTTGCGGGCGCTGGATGTGAGTGAGCATAGCTGGGCGTGCTCTTTTCCCTGACCGCCGTAACTTCTTTCCTACCTGCCCTGTAGCACAAATTCCCCTAGTTTGGGGTGACAGGTACCTACTGTCTGCCATTAGATCTCTGGAAACGTCTAATATTCCCTAAGTCTTCCTAGGAAGCTCAATGTAAAGACTGTTATTAGAAGAAGACGGGGACTACCTGAGTTGCGAACAGTCTCGTATTTAAAATCTTCATTGCTTTTCTTTTTGCTGTAGCAAATGTACAGATTAGTACCATTCTGTGACATTTTAACAAACTTCCAGTTTCTTCGTCAAGCAGACTAAGACTGATAGTGGCAAGTTTGATGCCCTGTACTAGGACACGAGCCTGATGAGATGGAAGAAGAAACGACGGTCTCAAGGGAAGAAAATGTTTTCAGTAAAGACCCGTAAATGCTAAGTACTCTTTTTAGTACTTTTTACTGAATTCTAAGTACTCTTTTTAGTAACGCTGTCTATTATTACAGCCTAAAGGAAGTTCATTTACTTAATAATTAAGCTCCCCATCTTCACATCGCTCTCAGTATGAACTTTAGCATCAGAAATAGCCAGGCGTTTATTTCATGATGCAGTTGCAAATGAGAAAAGCCGGCGTCATCGAAAAAGCCCAAACTTCTCCCCAAAATGTATGCCTATTTTGTAAAGTTTCATCAGGTCCAGTCTGCTGATTAAAGCCAGAGAGAAAGAGAGCAAAATTCACATTAGAAGAACTGGTATCAAACAGCCACCACAATTATTCTTAGCTTTAATGAGAAAGCGTAGAGGTGATAATTATATTTCAGACAAATTCCCCAGGCACCAAACGACTGTTTGCTCCGGGTGATCTTTGGCAGTCTCTCCGATTGCATTTGCTGCAATGTGAATTAAAAAAACCCCTGTGCCCAGGTCCTTCCTGCTCGGTGGGTGCCACCCTGGGAGCGTTATGGACCGGTGCATCCCGGGCAGTACCAGAGCCCAGCCAGGGCGCTGCCTGCCTTTGCAGCTGAGTTTTCCTGTGCTCTGGGCAAGTTTTTTATCCCCTTTGTGCTTCTTTTTCCAGTCTGCAAAACCGTAGTGGTAATGGTTAACCTGCTGAGATTTTAGAGATCATAAGCGACAGAAGCATCAGTAAAGTGCTTTGGATTTTCTGGGTGGAAGCTGCTACAGAAATGCAAAAATATTATTGATTTTAATTTTTGCCCCTGCATTTTCTTTTATATTTAATAGTTTGGGTGGACAGGGACTGATTTTGCGTCGTGCTCTGTTTTAGCCATGCTCCTCTCTTCTCCTCCTATGTTATCTGTCATGTTGCAGTTCATGAGCTTGTTCGGTTTTCTCTTTAATCACTGATATTACTTGACTCAAAATCTCTTTGAATAGTTTACTCCATGTGGCAGCTATATGCCAACAGAGCAGTTTTGTCTCGCATCTTTCTGTAGGGGTAAACACTTGTGTCTTTGGAGTGCAGAAAGGGAAAATATGTTAATTTCCGAGGCTCGGTGGTTGCTACCCGCCCAGGTGAATGCTTTGGACTGTAAATCTAACACTGTCGGTGAGGAATAATTATTCACATACTCTATAATTCACAATAATTAGTAAATTTGAATCTATTTTGATTGTTGTTATACAGATAAGCTCTAAAAGGCGCATATCCCTGGTGATTTTCAGGCTTTTCTGCTGAGTAGGGCGCTGAAAATCTGTGTTTGGGGAGCAAGAAAGGAGCACTCGGCACCAGCCCTCGCCGCCGTGCTCTCGGTTTGATGCGGTGCCCAGAGACTGAAATATCTGCGTTGACTTCGTGTGCCGTGAGATTGCGAGCAGTCTGACTGCACAATATTAACAACCCAGATGCCGAGGAGCAGGGTCAAGACGAATTTTTCATTTCGTTCAATGATATCATCAGAGGTGGGACATAACAAGTTGTGGTTTGGTTTTTTTTTTTTTTTTAGTTCATGCAGATGAAGAAAAGCCAAGTAGAAGCAGACTTACCTCGTAGAAGAGGAAAATGATCCAATAGTTCAGAGCAAAGGAATGATAACATGGGTAGCCTGTGAAAATGGTATGCTAGAAAATGGGGATAAAATTACGTTGCCATCTGCCTTTGCTGGAATTATTTTACAAACTTCACTAGAAAAGAAAAAAGATTATCGTTACTCTGGAAAATCTTTAGCTGGATGGACTGAATTCAGCTGTGATTGTCCTGTGAAAGGACAGAGGGTGTCACGGTCAGCCTCGGTAGGTAAAGGAGTCTGGGAGTCTGAGAAATTAAGAAAGCATAATTTTTTTTTTTTTTTTTCCCCCCCATTGAATTACCTGGAGACAATACATTCTGGATGGAGCCTTGCAGCCTGCTCACTAGTGTGTGTTAGTGCAGGCTTGTTTTGGGGGGGCCTGCTCCTGCCCGAGGCACCGTCTGGTCTGCCTTAGACCTGCCCTCTCGTTCAGCCTTTCACACCAATTACATTGCAAGTGACACAGGTATCGTTAAAAAATAGAAATAAAAGCGCCGTTTAAGAATTTCTTACCTTCAAAAGCTTGAAAGTTCCTTTTCTACGACTTTTCTTTGCATCGAAAAATGAATTAGTAAAATAGGTAGCATAGTCTTGCTGCATCCGTGTCCCTGTAAAGTATTTTTATAATGTGAAAATGCAACTTTTAAAAAAATCTGGAAAGCTCTAAGACAAAATTTAATTTGACAGGCAAAGTTTCAAGATAGAATGCAGCTAGGATTTAATTTTCTCACGATAGCGTTTCCGTGTAGAAAGGGATTTGCATCATGATAATGCGCAGATAACCTTGTGAAGTAGGTAAATGGTCTCATTAGTGATTTGATGTAAAAATTCATTGTTATTTCAACGCACTGAGTAGTGCTCCAGTGGTGCTCGCTGCCCTAAAATATGCAAAATTAATGGAGTGAACATCAGTAAAAACAGTTCCAGAGACATCCAGCCTACAAAGACAGAAATGAGTTAAAGATAAAAATCTGTGACATTTGACTGTTCTTTTTCGCTGCCTGATTTATCTATAATTCAGACTGCTTAACTTAACTTAAATACAGATACCATAGTCGGAGTATTTGTTAAAGCACTAAGCTGACAAGTACAGAGCACCGGCCATTATTTCTGTTGGAGAGTCAGAGGTTTGAGCTATTCATTTTGTAGCCCCGACACTCAGCGCCACAATTCCTTGAATTCCCAAAGCTTTTCATACGGCTTCCTCAAGGACAGCTATCATGTCTTAGCTGCTGCAGTGACAGATGGGATACAACGTGTCATGTGATGGATAACGCTGGAGCCACAGTACTTAATCCTTCTAATACTAATAGCGGCATTATCATAGAGATTTATGAGAATGTCAGTTCCAAGTTCCCAGTTCCATTCATGGGTTTTTAAAACTTCAGCTGCAAAAAACATGCATCCATCCCATTAATTCTAATTATCATGGTTCATCTTCTCAGCAGTTTTGTACTCCGGAACCTTTCAGCGCAAATTAACGTACCAAAAAAGTGTATTAATTAATATTTGTAGCTTTTAATTTCTGCAAGAGTGTTGTCTGGAAGCAGCTGGCAGTACAGGGCCGCTGCTATTGAATCTTTGCCAAACAAGTGCAGATGTAATTTTGTTATCTCTTGCTTAGTCATTTACGCAAATTAATTTGAACAATTAGCCTTTTACTGGTCCTTCATGAATCATGCAAAAGGGATCTGCCAAAAAATTGCTAGTTGACAGAAAAGAATCGGTTAACATTGTAGATCATACAAAAAGGTATTACTGGGTTTGGGATAAAGTACAACTTCAGGAAAAATCGTAGTGATTTTTTTTTTGTGTGTGTGCCTTGTCTATTCCGCTTTACACTGTTGATTATTGTTGGAGAAAAAAAAATCTGAAAGAAGAGCAAGCAGTAGGAATTTCGGAACTTTGCTTTGGATGAATATCAAAAAAAGTTAAGTTTCTTGCCTAGATGTCGTTTTGTCTTCGTGGCTTGCAAAGCTGCGATGGGTTTCTTTTGAGAGGAGGGCCGTGGTGAGGTCGGGCAATCCAAAGGAGCAGACTTGCTCCTCGTCTGAAAAAACACCCAAATCTTTACGTTCTTTAGACGTAATTCTAAAGGAAGTCTGTTATCTTACCCAAATGTCTTGAATGTAAAACATGCTTCCATGTATGCGCTCCAGCCTTGACCTAACGAGATGCTGGGGTTTGCCTTCGGGTACCACACAACATGCGTGTGAGCTAAAACTTCTATTTGACTGACGCTGAGAATGCCAGCTCACGCGTGGAGGCTAGGCTTCAATGGCAGTAAACTCAGATGTTTCAAGGAATGGTATCATCGCTTTTTTCTTAAATATCAGGCTTACTTTGGTCAGGTAAGTCAGGTGGTCAAGCTCACAAGCCTACGGTGCCGTCCAGAGACTTTGAATAACGCCCTAAATGAAAATCCGTCATCTCATTTGCTGTCATTGTACAATATGCGCTCTCTTAATTTTTTTTTCCTCAAAATTCTTTATATATCCTTTTGGTTTAAATTGCATTGCATAAATCTGAGCTTTCCGATGGATATTTCTACATGTCACTCTCAGGTGGTTTTTACGATCTGACCATGGCATCACGACCAAGTTAATTGCTCCCCGTCCCTTAGATTTCACTGTTGAGACACTTCTTGCAGTTTTGCAATGCAACTGAATGTGCTGTAACGTTCTGTCGTTGAAGAGAAAAAAAAAAATCGTTGCCCAATGGTCGGTGGCGTTCAGAACCAAGTGCATTGGAATGATCTTACTGCTATATTGAAGTAAAACCTCACAATTTTGCCTAGCCACTTCCTCCTCACCAGTCTCCACACGACAATGGTGTGCGGTCACTGCCGCCACGCAGCAGGTCGGTCCCGCAGAACAGGTAAAGCTCTTGGGGCTTGCTGGGGTGCCGACAGGACTTGTGATTGTGTTTTGCCAGAGGCTTTGCTGAAGTGTTGGCTGTAGCTGGGGGAAAAACCTCGGAATTAAATCCTTGTTTTGTGGAAATCACGCTCAAGCTCAAATAAATGTTGACTCTCTGTTAGCTGAGCCAGACAGTCCTGTGCAAATTCCATCACTCTGGCAGGGTAAGGTATGGGTCCCTTTCCCTGTAATTGTTTTTTACAAGCTGCGATTTCACAGTCTGTATTGTTATTTCCATTTGTCCATTTGATTGCGGAGAGAAGAGACCAGATGTTGTGTGACAAATCATAGCTATTTGCAATCTGTTGGAATTCTTATAAATTGTACCGGGGATCATTTTCTGATAACTGATCCTGCAATCACTTCTGCACGTGCATCACTTAGAGCAGGAGATGTCCTATAGAAGAGTGTGGATCTATTCATATGCTTAAATTAAGCACGCATCATGTGCGTTTGTGTAAATGGTTGTGTTGTGAAATATGCTGATATTTAGAATTTGCCTGTTAGATTCACCGTTGCATTCATTTACATTTAATCAAGTCACATGTTATTATTATCACACTATAAACTTGAAATCAGTTAATGTTTTTTATTATAATAGCGTATGTATGGCTCAAAATTCGGCTGAGGTTTGTCCTGCAGCGGAGAGATCCAATTCTGTTTACTGATTTGTAATTTGCAACAAATAGTTCCTTCAGTAAAGTGCATCAAACCCAGCCCTGTTATCTGTCTGTTTTTAGGATCCGTGGCTAATCAAGGAAGTGGTCTCTCACTGACACACTGAGAAGAATGAAGTTAGTTCCTCTGTAATTGAAAGTATCAGTAGTAAACTTGGCTGGAGCTTGATTAATGGTATATTAAAATCAGAGTCTTCATGGTGAGTGCTAGATAAGGAGTTTTGGGCAAATTACTTGGTTACTGGGAAACCTTTAAATTTTAATCATGGAGACACTTCAGTGTCATTAGGAACTGAAAAAGACAATGGGCACTGGGAGGAAGTTATGTGAATTGATGTGCTTTTCAATCTCTTCTTCTGTGGTGATATTGAGTGATGCATGGGCTGCAATCGAGAATCCTCTTGCTCCCCATGCCTTTGATTGCTGTTGTTATAATTTGATATTGTACAGTTCTTTATGATCATGGAAATCAGACGAGTTAGTTGCAAAAGATGGAAGGTTTTAGTATAAGAAAAATTAGTTTAACATTCTGGTTTCTCTGTGCTGTTTGGCTGGATATAAAAATGGAGGGACACCGTATTTCAAACTAGTAGAAACAGAAACGTGATCTTTTGTGCACGTGTTTATTGTTTAATGTGATAATAAGATCATGAATCTCAAACATACATTTACACATCATTTTGAAGTCCATCCTTGTATAGTGAGCATGTGCGCAACGTGTACTGTGCGTGTGTGTAATATCTAAGATGCACCTATATTTATAGAGATGTATAATAGCACTTTCTGAGGATACATACGGAATGTAGACGTCTCTCCTGGGTGACAGACCCAATTCAAACAAGTGCTAATAAAACCAACACACTCAGCTCCTGCAGTCGCATCATTTGTGTCTGCCTGGGGTTTTCAGGCGGCTCTAAGGGTGTCAGGCTCTCAGCTCCAATGTCATCGAATAGCCTAGAAATACTCAACATATTTGAAGTGTCAGCATGGACTACCAAATTCAGTCCTCAGCTTTTCCATGCAAGCATGCGACGGAATTGGGTTCATAAAGTGACCACTCTAATTTGAAGTCAAGTCATTTGTTTGCCTCCACTACTACTGTGGGAGAACCTCTCTGCTGTCTGAAGACGTCGTTTAGACATATTCTTCTAATAGTCCGAATTTACCTGTAGCCAGCGAATGCCTGTTCAAATCTGCGCCAACGTAGCCTACTGATTTAAAGCAGTTTTAACCCCAGCCTTCATTCATTTTACTGGGCTAAATAAATGACTGTTTCATTCTCATCGCTTGAGGGAGGTTGGACTTTTGCCTCAGTATCCCTTTTCTGTATTTTGATGAATTTTCCTCCTGTGTGCGAACAAGCTGAAGTACTAGGTAATCCCAACACGGTGCTAACAGGGGCTTGAACCACAGTGTGAATAATATCCTATTTCTAATGAGAACGTTATTCCTTCCTTGTCCTAAGATGTACCTGCCCATTGTGTTCATGGGCGTGTTGTATCCGTGTCTTACAGTCAGTGTATTGTGAAATCTTTGCGGCCTTCTTCCATTTCCAAGCAATAAATCCAAGCTGTCAGCAAAAATACTGATTAGTCACCCCTAAATTCCTGAACTTGTAGGTTTGTATCACTAAACATTATCCTACTTCTGTCATTGCAGCCCCCAGATTTTTTAATTCATCTGTAGTCCGATATTCCTTGGGTTGGCAATGCCTTCCAAATTCATGTCATGAAAAAAATGTAATTGGTATACTAGCATTCTCTGTCAAATTAATTATCAAAATTGTTAAATAAGATCAGTTCTGACACCTAGGCAACATGGGATTAAAAGCTATTTGTCCAAAGTCACATTGGAGTGCTGTGAAGATGATCTAAATCCCAGTGTGTTCTCTTTATTAGAGAAACATTCATTTTCTTTCTAAAGAAAAATTTACTGGGAAACAGGTACTAGAAAACTGCAAGCTGGGAAAAAGGTTTCTTTCTAGCAAAGACAGAGCTTGCTGCCACAAACTATTTGCAGAAAAAGAAACTTCTTTTTGCAGTATACATAAATTACTATAGGAGAAGCTTGTTGGACTTAGACTGGAGTTTGAACTCACACCAATACGGAAACTCTCAGCTTGTTTCGCTGGCTGAAAATTCAGTGCATGAGGTGTTCCTATAGGATTCAGGAATCGTAAATTCAAGCTGTTTGCCTTAAGAAGGCACGGTAACAATCCACAAGGAGGGCTTTCCCTGTGACTGATTCACCCATTCACTTGGTTTCTTGCTGATGCAAATTAGAAACATTTTTTAAAAGAAGGAAGTTTTCATGGAGCAGGGAACCATTTTCCATCCAAAATAGCCACTGTCTGGAGGCTCAATTCTGGCCGCAGAAGAGAAAATGCCAGATCAAAAAGTGAGAGGAAGAAACATATCCTAGCAGGGTGAGTTGTGCCTTTTTTTTTTTTTTCCCCCCTTTTAATAGATGATGTGTACTTAGGAATTGAGAATATTAGAACAAGTCCTAGGGGTATATGGATTTAATGGAAGGGGATGAAGTTGTTGTGGAAACATATCGTTTATTAAATTTTCTCATTCAGCTGTTTATTATATGATTTATGATGACTTCAGCTTATTACGTGCCCCTTTTTAATTTGTCACATAATGATTGTGCATATGCATACAGCCATGCTGTGAGTGAATTCATATATTCCGAACAGATGAAATACTAGCAGAAGCCACTCTGACCAACTGATCTACCTTTGTTTGCAGTGCAGTCCTTTAATTTCAAGCAGTCATTCTGTACAGATCTATTGCTACAGAATACACGGCACGTATTTCAGAAACGTTTGCCACGTACAGGATTTTAAAAAGTAGCGCTGTATAGTGTTACATAGATTTTTGTGTGTACATATGGCCAAATATAAATAGGGCCATACTCCCTGTGGCGTATAACATTCTGTGATTTCAGACACCTCATTTTGTGTTTACACAGTCTTAATAGCGAACGTAAAACTGGAGAAAAAATTGAGGCCTCTAAAAATGTAATGCTTATCTAATGTTATTTAGGTTTTCCTTATCAGCCTTGCCGAAGAGTAGTCTATGCGTGATAGGCTTGGATTATTTATTAGATTCAGATTGTTAATACAGAAATATGTATGAAAAGTTGAAATGGGAGTCTGTATTGCATTTCGGAAGTGCAGTAAAGAGCTGAAGTGGTTTTAATTGCCTTTGCAGCCCTCTGCGTGGCTGAGCCTGGAGGGCACATGGAGATTACGGGGGCGTCTAAGCACTGACGTGTGCTTGGCAGCTCCATCCCAAAGCCTCCCAGCCTGTGTCCCACCCCATCACGTCCCCGAGCTGCGTCTCGCTCCAGCCTGGCGCAGGGGAGGCTCCAGGGGATGTTTTTAGGTGTCAGGGGCCCCACGTTGCTCGTGTTCAAGGGATGCTCGGCAGCTGCAGGCAGGCTCTGAACTTCTGCCTGGTGGGAAGGGGCAGGGCTGGAAACAAGGGGTCAGTCCTTGGCGTTGCACCTATTCACGTCCTAAAACCGCGCCTTTTTTTTATAGCTATGGCAGTTCTTCAGCTGCTCATTTTTTCTTTTGTTTTCTTTGCTTTTCATGCTTTTCTTTGCCTTCTCTTCTCTTCTCTTCTCTTCTCTTCTCTTCTCTTCTCTTCTCTTCTCTTCTCTTCTCTTCTCTTCTCTTCTCTCTCACTTTTTATTTATATCTCTCTCAATTTCTTTCTTTCTTTGTCACCGCATCACTGGGAGATGAGAAAAATCAGGAGAAGATTCTGATTAAAGATCCATAATAAATTAATGAACAAAAGTGCAATCCTAGCGCTTCATGCTAGAATAGAACATTTTAAAAAATCATGAAATGAAACATAAGAACACTAGAAAAGTTTGGATTGGGATATAAAAATTATTTGGAAGACTGTGCTAATCAACAGCAAATGTAAGAATCAGTTAGGTTGATAGGGCAGTGAATGGATTGTATTTTTTATATTGGAGTTTTTCAATCAGCGTTTTCTGAACATGGTTTCTCATTATGGTAATGATGATGGGATTAATTATCACCATGAGAACAAGTGATAATGACACTTTGAACTGTATTTGTCACCATATGACACAGACTATTACTTGTTTTTACGTTCTCTGGGACGTGTGTGCATTGAGAGGTGCTGACTTTCTCACCGAACAACGGGCTAGCTGGCAAGGAGATGTCGAAGGAGGCCTGACTCTGACCGGGCAGGATGGCTGCCCTTTCACAGAGTCGGTGCCTCGTTGAATTAAGGTATCACCAGGAAAATTACTGAAATGAGTCCTTGGGATAAACATTCAGCTCCAGTGAATACTTTAAACATGATGTCTAAGTGAAAATATGTGATTACCTTCAAAGAAATAAATTCTTATATAAATCATAGTTCCAATGGCCCTTTTCAAAACTATTACAGAATTAAGAAAGTTTATTTTAGCCCTTGCTGGAGAGGGAACGTAAACCAGAGTGAAGGGCAAAGCAAGGCAAGCTGATGTGGCTACAGCAAGCCAGTGCATCACTGGGAATAAATCTGGTTCTCAGACTGTTTCCCTGCTGCAGAAGCAGTGCAGAGTAGCTGGCTAGAGAAGCAGAAGGCAGGTTAAACACTGACAATGTTGTATTTTCCATCTGTGAGCTGCATCCGATGAATATTTTAGAGAAGCATTTAAACAGAAAGTGAAAATATACAGAAGCCATTAAGAGTTGCTGGGAATCAGAAATTCCTGATGTGATCTTGCTTTCACATGGGATACCCAGCTTTACAAGGAAACTGTTCGAAATCACAGCCATAACATATAGCTAATTCTGAAGGGTTAACTTCTGATTCTCCTGTACATACCTGATGAATTTGCTGAACAACAACAACAAAAAAATCACCTGAAATCTGTTCTTTATACAGTTTTATCAAATATCTGCTATTTATGTGAATTCCAGAAATATTTTTTTGTCTAATGACTTTACCTGGACGACTTGGTTTTTGTATGAATGGTTACGCGTGAAGGGGGAGGTGCTCCTGAACTTCTTTCCTTGCAATTAAATTTATTCAAGGGATGTGTAAGCAGCTTCTAGTGCTACTGAGTATCTCTTACTGTACTAACTGATTAATGTATAACTGACATACACATACTCAGCTTTCATAATGTTATCCGATTAATAAGCAATAACTACCTCAGTAAATCAAAATTAAATGCCTACTTCCGACCGTGAGTTTGGAACCCTCCTGCCCAGAGACTTTACAGTGATTGATTCATTAAGTATTGCATTGTCATATGAAGATCAGCGATAAAAAACTTGTGAGAAGTTTTGCCTTTTGTTTTATATGTAAAGTCGTGCACCGATGTCTCACCAAAGAAGTAAAACTCTACATAGTGTCTTGGGTACATGGTGAGCACTGCCTCCACCAGCCATCTGCTAGGACTGTGCCTGACCATCGTCTGCAGGCAGGGGTGAGCTGTCCTCCCGGCAGGAGCGAAGAGGGACATCAGAGCAATAGATCACTTCCTGAATTTATGAGCCCATTTTGCAGATAATTAATGCCCCTGCTGCAACTATCCAAAATCCTGTTAGAGATTTCATAAAAGGTACTGGAAGCTTGACTAAGGGTGAAGAAATACAATATCTCTGAGAGGCTGGAAAAAAAGAAAGGCAGCCTTCTTGGCCTTGGAAAAAAAGAAAGGCGAATGCCTCTGGAGCAGAAATTTAAGTCCTTAACTCTCAAGAAAATTCACAAAGTCTTGCCTTTCCTGTGGACCTCCCGGTCAGCAACGTCAGAATGATATGACAACCCTTAATTGTAGGTCGCAGTTGAAAGTTTGATAGAAGAAGCAGTTTTCAAACTATTTCTTTTAGTGTGAATCTTTCCATTCCAGCTATATTAGACTATTTTGGCTTCCTTCCTGATACTTCATAAAAAATGTACTGCGTTTAACAAATATGTAGTTTTCTAGTGCAATGAAACCACTCTCTAGAGAGATATGCATATTCAATACTGTATTATTTCTTAGAACTACATTTCTCCCAAACTTCCAGACGTACAGCCAGCTTCACCACGTAAGCATTACATTTGTTAGCTATTCCAGTATTTCTCATATGTTCCAATTCACATTTTTGCCAGTTTGTACTCATTAAACTCTAGCAGACGTTGCACAGAGTGCTGATTACATGAAGATACCTTGAATAATGAAGGCCAAGTTTACAGGGTGATTAGTTCATGGAGTTGTAGGTGGGTAAGTAAAGGAATGTGAGGGATTGGGAAGGCAGATGGTTAGTATAATACCGTATTTCTGTAACATACATGGTTTTATGCAGAAAATGAGAAAGTGATGCAACTATATTACTTTACCTTTCAAAAGCAACAAATTAGAAAATCTTTAAATATTTTTTATTACTCCATTTTCTAGTGTTTCCTTGGCTTGGCATTTATTTACAGTGTACCTGCTATCTTTAGTCTTTTTGTCTGCTGTTGAAGGCTATTCATTGTGAAATAGAAGCAAATCAGTGAAATACAATCTGTAAGTTGCATTTCAGTTCATGGTGAGCCTCTGCTTATGGTAAACTTCTGTATGGCAACATGTGTTGGCCATCATCTTACTTCTACCTTAAGGAGTTTTGGGCTGTAAAACAAGCTGTTCTAGGGACAAGACTCTAACAGAATGATAATTTTTTTACTTTACTGTGAAACTCTGTTTTTTTTGTCACCGCGTTAACCTGAAAAAGATAAAGATACATCTTCGTTTTCCTTTAAACTTTTTCCAGTCGTTCCTTTTTTTAACTCATTCCTATAATAGTCTGTTTTAAGCAACAACTCTGACAGCAAAACCTATGAGGGTTTTCAAATTCAATAACCAAGACTGGAAAGAAGGCATCCCTCATCTCAACTTTAGCTGAGTAACTGCAGATCCTTAACATTACCCTCTACACTGGAGGTCTTCCAAGTCATCAATCTGTTGGAAATATGCTGACAGCTCAGAGTGGTTCTGTAGTGTCTAAAATGTGCTGTGCTGCTCAAAGAGTGTAGTGTTCTTAGATCATTTTGAAAGAGATGACTTACGGGGCGAAAGGTTGAGCTTTGTGTTTCTGCAGCACCTTACGCGTGCGTTTGGTAGTGCCGCGTGCGCACTCCCAGTGTGCCGCACACAGGAGACCTGTGCTCAGGAGGAAGCGACATTATTCTGGTCCATCTCCCAAAGGTTGGGAAATGCTAGACGGGAAGATGGAAGTGCAAGTCACCAGTAGAAAAATGGAAATAATTTTTAAGAATTTCTGGAATATGAACCTAGCTCCAAACCTGTGCATCCTCTTTCTGATCCTCCTGCACCCCCAAGAACACTTTCAGCATTCTCATTTTCCTGATGTGGAAATATTTTGAGATAGTTTGAAAAAAAGGCTCTGTGGATTATCTCTGGGTCTCACGTTGGCCAGAACTGAGCTGTGTGTCTTCAGCGCTACCACTTCCCTGCCGGATCTGCCTTTCTCCTGAGCTGTTTTTTACTAAACTCCCAGAGCACTTGTGGCGCTACGAGGATGTCTTTGACTTAAAAAGTTTCCATATTTTTCACTCAGAATGGTCTCTCTTGTTGTTTTGCTATAATAGTTTTTAACAATGCTCTTAATTACAATAACTTCCTCATATCATATCACTGGTTTTAGCTATGCCAAAGGAAGTTGCGGACAGGTGCTCACCATAGAGAGATTATATGAATATATTGCGACTGTTGCTCTTCGTGTGCTGGTGATTTAAAAAGGTAGTGGGATGGGTTCTGTAAAAGTTTATATATCTCTTATTCCTTTGTGTCTCTAGCATATGGTGTTGGTCTTTGCAGGGTAATAGGAAAAGGTGTTTCACTCAGAGCTTATTCCTTTTCGTATAGCAAAGTATTTAATTTAAGCTTCTCTCCTAGAGGAATCTACTAATGATTCCTATTAGTGCACCCTGCTACAAAAAAATAAGTTATGTATACATACAAGATTTGTTTGTTTGTTGCGTGCTAATCACAGCTTTCTCCTGTGGTAGGTTTCAAACTAAGGTGCCAGTTGTTTTCCCAGTAATAGCGAAAGACCTCCAGGTACTTTCATTCCCGGTGCGAGATACTTTCTTTTTCTTACATATGCATGTATGTATGTGTGTGTGTGTATTTAGGTAAAGACAATATTGCCCCTTCTTCAAAGATTTGCTCTAATAGGGAATAGACTGATAATTTTTTCACGAAACAAAGTCTGTGATGCTTGGTATATCTTACACAGGAAAGGCCAGTGTCCCACATCTTCTAGGAGGAACGTCCTTTGGCGGTCTCCTGGCAGAGATGAGCTCACGGCAACAAAAAGAACTGACCTGCGTGAAAATTCCGTCCATGATTCCTCCAGGTGAATGCAGTTGTCAGCTTTATAAATCAATCCCACGTCAAAATTGATTGATTGGTTGGAGTTAGGTGAAACAGGGCTTCTGTCCTGCAGTAACATTTTGGTTGAAGGAGAAATGTTTGTGCCTGAAGTTCACCTCTTCTGTGCGTCATGGTAGAGGGCCACGCGCTGAGGATTTTGCAGGAGACGTGCTGGGAGATATTAGCGGGAGGGTGCTACAGAGCTGTTTTCCTAATCAGAGAATAGACGAGCTCTGTTAGCTGCTCCTTACCTCTAACTAAAGATGAAATCCTCATGAGCGAGGCAGGAACGAGAAAGAGCTCCAGCTCTTGAGAGACTAGCAGCTGCTGAGAGCTCCACAGCAGCCCAGGGCTACCGTCCGCTGACTCTGGGCACCCAACCAAGGAGGAAGTGGCACGATAAGGAGACATTCCCGTAGAGAACTATATGGGTGTGTTGGGAAAAGGGCAAAAGAGACGCTGATGAAATTACCATGGAGAGAGTTTTGCTTTCATTCACTGAGATACGCTTCTGATGGGTTCTTTTTCTCCTAACACAGTTTTCGTTGCTGTGTTCGTAGTCTCAGGGTTTGTGTGCTTTTTGCGTGTTGCATATTAATTTTCTGCAAGTTCCCCAGGGAACGTGTTGATTCTGGTTAAGACTTTAGGAATAGTTTCCAGAGGAACCTCTGGCTATTTGAGCCTGCTTCTTTCTCCCATCAGCATTGCCTGGCATAAGAGTTGTGCACATAGTCGGTGGCTGATCTTCTTTAACTTCACCTTCATTATATCTCTTCACATTATTTGCATGTGAATTTTTAGGCCTCAAAATGTCACCAGCTGATTGTTAAGTTTTAAAGGAATGCTAAGATTCTGCATAAAAATGATGGTAAACAGGATGGCGATATTCTTTTCGTGTGAAAATTCAAACATATATTAGGACTTGGCATAAAAACGCCTTTAGAAGGCAAGATGACGAGTCAACATGCAAATTTAAGGTTGTTCCCTTCTGAATATTACGCTCGCGATGTAGGACTTCACTGTAGTACGCGATGACTTGCTCCTTTTCCATCAGCACACTGTAATGATATCCACACTTAATTGTGTCCATTTTCAGCTTGAAAAACAATGGTTTCTTCTGAACTTCAAAAAAATCACAGGGGGAGAGAGAGTGACATAGATTAAGCATTATCAATCTCAAAGTTCTGGAGCTGATTAATGTTTCCCTTGCAAATATTTGAAGGGGGCACACTCTGATGTTTCTCACTTTAAAGGCTACAGCTAGGAATCTAAAGCCATGTAAGTCAGTTACCTACCCAAGCAGCATCAAAACGTAGTGGGAATTGGATCTTTAAACTCCTTCAACTACATTTGAGACTTTTGCCTGATGAATTCCACCACATAACAATAATTTCTGCCGAATAGGAGTTCTTCCTGGTACTTCAATACTTAGACTTTTTCTTTTGTTCCTTTTTTTTTTTTGGTCTTCTTTGCCTTTGATGTCTTTGGCTTTAGTTTGTCTTTGGTCATCAAATGTCATTTTACTTCGAGTTGCCTTATACCCGTGGCCTGCTGCAGGAAACCGCATATGCATTTTGGGCCAAATTCTGACCGCCTTAGGTTTAAAGTCAGTTAGATTTCCTGTGCGTAAGACAAGTATGATTTTGTGTCCTCTGTATAAGGTCATATGGATGGTGAGTGGTTCTGATATGTTAATACTATTCTCCAGATCAGTGGATCTTCTCCACCAGAAGCTACGATGTGTAAGTGACACACTTGCACTGCAGGAATTCTGGTGCTGACCCCAAGTCTCCAGTATATTAGTTGCTTTGCTGCAATACCTTTGGGCAAAGCCACTCAACCGTATCGCAAACAACTTGCTCTAAGACTGGAGCACATACTGTTTACTGTATAATCCTCTCTAATGCCCTATTTTTTTTTTTCTTGAGGAAAGATTAAAGAACAGAATTACATTGGAACTGGTGGAGGCATGATCCATGCCCCCTTGATTATATGGAAACATTAAAATATCATCAGCATGTTAATTTTATCAACTCAACTGTATGAGATTTATTCATATCTCTTATCTATTACATTAGTCTGGAAATACAATTTATTCTGATGGTGGGAATGTCAGACAGAGAGACCAAAAACATCTGGACTTCTTAATATGAAACAAATTTTCTAGGATGTAGATTGCCACTTGAAAATTAATTCTGCTAATAAGGAGGCAGAAATTTCATAGCCTATTGATCTTTCAAAATAGGGCCCTGGCCCTTTATTGGGGTAAAACAGGTAGATGCAAGGAAGGTTCCTTTGAGGATCTGTAGTTCACGTCTTCTGTTACATATGTGAATCTCAAATGCAATAGGTTATTTTAGCATCCTACTATAAAATACACAACAGCAGATAAAACCTAGCCATCGCAAACTACAGGATTAATAAAAATCAATGAAGATTCTCCTAGTAAAACAACCTATCTTAAACATTTCCCAGGTCTGAATTGGTGGATTTTCTTTCTAAACATGTAAAATCAATATTAATTAAAACCAACTATTAAAAAAACCCCCTTGCCCATTGAAAGACAGTTTTCCTTTAAAAAATATATTGTATTGCACAGGCTAGATTATCACAGAACCGTTTCTGCCATGGAGGAGCGTGAGTAACATTTCTCCTCCGATTACATGATATTTGGCATTACTTGTGCTGGGAAGCTCATGGAAGCAAAAGCCGTACCTGTGCCGGCCCGGCATGCTCCCACTCCCATTTTACTAGGAGCACAGAGGTGAAAGCAGAGCAGTGATGTCTAATTCAAAATATCCCTTCCAGACTGCTCCAGGATGGCTGCATTTATACGCGGCTTCCCCTGGAATTTCCAGGCTAGCCCATAGCAATAACTTCATAATTGTTCTGGGAAGAGACTCAGCACAGCTATCTTATGCACAAGTAAACAGGCATCTGTAAGGTGAAGAATTATATGCCAGGGCTGGGACACAACCATCAGTTATGCCAGATGCAAATAACGTATTCTTTGTCAGTTCAAATATACAATCGTATTTGGACGGCTTAAATTTATACTGGCACCGAAATACGGCAAGCGATGTTATTTGAGTGTGGTGTTGAAACCACAGATATGCATCTCAGATGACCCCCAAAAAAGTGGAAGAAAAACATTAGTTACATTTTCGGAGAGTGATCGTCATTGTTATGTAGTAATAGCTGATGTAATAACTTACCCTCGTTGTGCAAGAATGTGACATCAGGTGTTGGGAAATGTATCCTCCTTGACATACACCCGAGCCAGGCATTTTCAGGTGCCGTTGCTATCACTGTGATAACTCTTAAGAGCGAAAGGGTTGCTTCTCCTCTGGCCTTGTTTAAAAGATAAGCGCCAGTAACTGTACTCCTTTCTTCCTCTGTTTTGGCTTTACTAATTTCATTTTGGGGTTTTGATAGCTCTTCCTTCAGAGCTTTTGGATACTGCGGATCATAAATCAAAGTGGCATTTACTTTTGAAACGCAGAATGTTTAGTTTAGGTTTTACAGAGAAAAGCAAAGCATACAGAGAAAGAGCATGAGAGAAATTAAGGCAGTTGCTATTGCGCAACTGCAGTTTTGAGAAGATGAAGCTGGGTCGGGTGCTCGGTTTGCTCGGGATGCAGAGAGGTTGCTCAGAGGTTGCCTTAGCTTTGCAAAACAGGAGAACATATAGATTCAGCTCAGCAAAGATGTATGGAACCACTTAACTTTATGCACAGTGAGTAGTCCAGTGTGTGAAGTTAAACATATCTTCAAGATTAAGGCCTTCAGCTTTAAGTAGTACCTTAAACATTTCGTTTATGTTTGGTGAGACTGTCAAATAATTTGTTCCCGTGCCATCAGCTGAAAATTCTGCTCATTTTGTAGGAGTTCAGCTTACATGGATTTACTGGACAACAGAATAAGTGAAATTTAAGACACACATCTTAAGCTGAGTTCATAACGGCCCACATTTCCAATAACAAAACTAGCAGTGACAGTGATATATGGCTTTTTTTATGAGACCTGATAACTGATGGATATGTGATCTTATAAATGCTTAGACAAACTAATGCACATAATTATATTTTCCATTTGAAGTCTATTGCTAGGCATTCTAATACAATATCATTAGTCGAAATGGCCACAATGATACAGCTTGGGCAGTTTGTCACAGTAATTACGGGGTGATTATTTTTGACTGGAATAAAGATTTCAGTTTTAGTATGGTAGAAAGCATAATCACAAATTAGAAACAGTCTCAGAATAAAAAAATATCAGGGAGAGGGACTTTAAATATGGATTATAGTGCAATTCTAAACCAATTTCTTTCAAAACGTGCGCTCATTTGGCTGAATGTGTGACTTCTTTTAGGTTTATACCAAGTTCCTGCCCAAAAGGATGACACTTACCTAATTAAGAGTTCCAGAGTGTAAGGTTTTTATAAAAGGGAAAATCTGGGCGTCGTAAGTGAGGCTTGTCTTGTAATTTACATAACTGCTAAAATAAGCTTTCTTTTTCCGATCGACAAAAAAATAGATCATTTGTCTTCACCGTTTTCGGGATGGTTGATTAAAGTAGACAGTGTCCTAACATCTGTATTGAAAACTATATTAATCAATTGATTAATCACGAGGCATTAATCAAAATCTTCCTTAAGTGTTTTAGTTTTGGAGCAGCTCTTAGTGTTTTCTATCAGATTCCTTTTAAGGTGTCCATTATAAAGATTAAATTTGGGTGGTAAATATTGAGGGGTTGAAGCACACGTGGCTTTCCACTTGAAGGTCACAGCCATTGCTCATTAGTGTTACTTTTAATGGGATAAGAAGCAAAAGTTTTTCATATGTGACTACATCAATTAATCAAATACACATTTGATTTCCTTTCCAGTAAGCAGTCCGTATTTTCAGCATGTGCAAAGAAATTTCTAGTGATGTAAGCCCTTGAATACTTCAGGCTATGCGGAAGATTATTGCATGTGTTTAAGGAACTTAAGTGGTACATGCTGGTATAACGAACCGACACACTAACTAGAATACAGTAAATTGGTCTGTGCTGTTTTAAAATATTCTGCTTTACAAAAATTCATTTAAAGGTATCCCGATCAGTTTTCATTAAGGCTATATTTAAATAATCTCATTTCTTCCCCCACAAACTTCCCGTAAAACTTCAGACTACCGTCGCAAAGTGTTTTAGAAGGAGAGAAGTTGTTTTGAGCATTTAGTTGATTCAAGTGAACCGCAGAGGGCCCGTGCAACGAAGCTGATCATCTGAGAATTTAACTCTGGATGGTTTTGCTCATTCCTATTTGTTTTTCCAACCCGAAACATTAAATATTGGTACTCAAGTAAATGGGTTTTTTTTGAAGCATCAGTTACAGCACAAAAGAAACCCACTGATTACGTATCTCTTCATGTGCCTAAAAATCTTTCTTCACCTTCAATCCCTCTGTAAGTGATTCTTTAAGAGAGATTTACTTAATCATTGTGGCTGCTCTTATGACAGACTGGAAATACCTACATTTCTGCTGAATCCTTTTTCCACAGGAGGGGAAAGAAAAAAAAAAGGAAACACCAAAACCAAGCGTACGTTATTTGTATGTATTTTGTTTTCAAAGTATACCACAAAATGTGCATCTGGCATTCCCATCACCTTTGGCAAAAGTTTAAAGAAACAAGAAATCAAAGCACAGCAAATTAAATCCTGCAGTCACTTGCCCGTGCCTGAAGAAGCTGCCTTAAAAAAATTCGAACGCTCTTCGAGGTAGTCTTATTTTCGTTTCTGCCCATAGATTACTTCCTTCTGATGTTACAGCGCTCCCGTTTTTAAGTTGATGTATTCAAATTGAACGAAGTACAGACAGAGGGCGATTAAATCAGCAGCTCTTTATTTATTTGAACGACAGTGGCCCCTGAGACCGAGCAGCCTCAGGAGCCGCTTGGTGCTGGTGACTCCAGCGGGAGACCCTGCCTGGCCTGGAATTTTGGTCTGCGGGGGTGGTGGCAGGTGGACGGTCCCAGCACGTCCCAGGGACACGGCATCAGCAAGAGGAGCGGGACCGGGAACCGGCTTTCACCCTCTGACTGGAGGCAGAGTATTTAAAGCGGCACTTCTAATCAGATTAAGGAAGCCAATCGCTACTGATTTGCACTACCTACTGATTACGTTATAATTCTTAAAAGCCGCTTTGATGTCTGTTTACTGGTTTCTACATACAGCAGTAGAGTTATTACGTATTTGGAGCCATTAAAATGCACGGAAAATTTTGTACGCCTTTAAAAATGATACCGGACTGCTTGTCATATAATTATGTGAAAAGGAAACATGTGTCTTAAAGTCTTGAAATAATCAACAATACATATTTGGAAATAAAATCAAACCCGCGTTGTTCTTCCACAGCTGAGTTCTGTTTTCATTTTGCTATTGTTGGTGAAGGTTGGTTGCCTTCAGCAGGAAAGGAAATGCAATCTGCATAATTCCCATTAGTTCTTCATCGCGCAAATATATACTGATAATAATTCTGTAGTGGGTTAGTTTGTGGCTAATCATCTTTGTACTTAGCAGCAGGTGCTGTGGCACCATTGGAAAAAGTATCATGCATTTTAGAAATTACTGCTGTACAATTTATCTATAATGCACCTTTCTTTTTAATAGAATTATGTTCAACAGTTCATCAGTTTAGCTCATGGAGAACGCTGCTGTGATATTGGCATGTAGGCTTTATCAGTATTTTATTACCAAACGCCACTGTTTTTTGTTTGGTTGGGTTTTTTTTTTTTTCTTTTTAAATGGAAACATGGTCCAGAGAGAGGAGCCATTGAAATATGTGAATAGAGTCAGCAGCACCTACAGGCTGTTCTGCATTTTAGATTACAAAGAAAATATAAATGAAACAGTTTCAGACTACTGTGATTATGTGTGTGGGAAATAAGTTTGTCATTTAAAGCCAATATGATTTGCTCAGGAAAAAACGAGGAGGTAAATACAGGCTTACAGGGAAATGGACCTGATCACTCAACTGCTGTTGCTTGAAGGAATTTGGAAAAGGGAAGATTAGAGGAATTGCTTCTTCAAAATAGAAGAGAATAGAATATTTTTTTTTGGTTGGAAGGGGCCTATAATGATCATCTAGTCCAAAAGCCAGTGGAGAGGTTTAATGAAGTCGCGGAGTTTATATGTGAGTCTTTTTTTTTTTTTTTTTCAAATATTCTTATAGTGCCTGCAACAAGCACTCTGGGAAAAAAAATCTTGAACCACTACCATAGAACTGAAACTTCTGTTGTCGCCTGAATTATGACTAACACCTTTCCGCCTAACATAAATGCTGCCTTCGCTTCATGCCTACTTTCTTCCCCAAGAAGATGGTAGGAGACAAATTAAACTTGAGCATCAGCATATATGATGAAAGGAAAAAAAAAAGAAAGGAAAAAAAAGTTTGAGAAATGAATGGGAAGATGTGGATAAAAATCTTAAAGACACTAGAAAATTGAAATGTAAAACAAAATCGAGATGATAAAAGAAAATATCCAACAATTCTGAGTAATGAATAACAGCGTTGGCTAGAGGTGAAGAGAGAAGAAAAATAAGAAATAGAAAAGAGAAAAGAAAATGAATAAAAAGTTTCAAAAAAGAAAAGGAAGGCGAAAGTAATGGACGTGGTAGGAGTTTAAAATTATTTCAAAGAAAGCTATCGGCAAAATCTTTTTTGTAACTATCGTTAAACCAGCTGTACAGTTCTATTGCACCTATATGCAGGAAAATATACAGAGTCTGCATAAAGTATGCAGCCTTCGAAACTGCGTACCTGGAGTTAAATGGTTCCATTTTTATTGATGAAAGTTCCATTATAATGACATCTATTTTTGATGACAAACGTGGTTGCATTCAGAAGAATTTGCCACAAATCCTGAAAAGGGTAAAAATTCCCAGTGAAAATTGTTTGGTTTTAATAATTATGAGTAGAAAAATAAAATTCTGATTAAAATACTGTTTACCTACATTGAAAAATTAAGACAAAAGTAGATAAAAATGGTTTTTAAAAAATTTTTGTCTTAAAGGATTTTTTTGAATAAGAAAAAAAATTTACAGGAAAGCAATACTGTCTCATCAATCTTAATCTTCAGTAAAATACAGCTTTGCATAGAGAAAAATTGTAACAGAAAGCTGTGGCCAGTTATAATAGCTGGGTGCATTTGAAAATAACCTAATTTCTGAGATACCGTTAGTGGCTACCAGCTGCAGGTGGGGTTTTTTGGCATTTCTGAAAAAATCCCAACCAGATGATTTGGATAATAAAAATAGAAATAGAACCCTAAGTTTGGGCCCTGAAATTGAAATTTTAAAATTTTGTATAAGTTATAGTTCACTTGTGACCAGTTTTGTGTGAAATCTTTCTCTGAAAATAGACAGTCATTTCTCTGGGTTTCTAAGAAAATGGAATTTATCTAAAATTTTATCCTGAGTTGAGTTCTCATGTTTTGCCATGCATTGTACATTTAACCTTTTTCTAATTTAACATGGCTTAAAAATGTCCAGATGATCACGCTGCTTTTAAAATATTTTGGCTGTGTACGTGCTCCTTACTTCATTTTGCATATGATAGGATTAAGAGGGTTTTTTGTTAGTGCTTTGCGCAAAGCAAGCCATGTGTTTTAGTGTTGAGGGACCGGATCATGCTACTGATTGCCTGTAGCTTTTAATGTCTGTATCTACATGAGTGTTTCAGATTCTTCTTTTGCTTTACAGATAATAAAGATATCTTCTTAACTGCAGTAATATTTATTTAAGCCTTTTTTTTTTTAAAGGAAACAGAAACAATATGGGATGCTTATGGTGAAGCTGGAAAAACTGAGTGTAGAGTATAACTTATGTCGTACAGCTGATTTAGATGTCTCCCTATTTAGGCGTCCTCTCAGTGAAGAGGCAATAACAGAGGAGGTGGAGACGCTGTTGTACGGCGTTGATAGAACTACTGACATTTTGTGGCATAGGTTGTATGACTGGAATATTAAAATCAATTGCTATTACCCATTTCGTTAAAAGAAACAGGAGAAGAAAAAAAAAAAGATAAGCATGGACAAAATGTGAAAATTTCCTGTCTGTGAGACAACATGAGTTTAAATTGAATATTTCCATATAACCAGGGGATTTCTACTCAAGAGTCTTAAAGGAAGCAGGTAGGAACTCTATGAGCCGCTATAGTTATTTTTTAAGATATCTTGGACACGGTGTTTCAGATGTGTTTCAGTAAAGCCCAGAACAACGAGGAACTGCGTCTGCAAGCAGGGAAGGCAGTCTGGGGCATTGCCCTGGCTCGGTGACACAGGGACCTCCAGGCCTCCTGGGGACCTGGCCAGCCAGCTGGTTCACATGAACTCTCAGATGAAACTTAATGTAATCCCCGAATTACAAAAGGGGGCTGTCTGGATTGTCACCCAGAGATAGCGAGCTCTGGTAAGAGGGCTTCGGGGCTGCTCTTTTGTTTCCAGTGTCTGCACTTCAAGGAGAAACATGAGCTTGCTGACAAGAGATCACAGGATGACTACAAATGCGAATACTTTTTTTAAAAATGCCCCTTACGATGTGAGGTTTAAGGAGGTCAGCACTTCATGTCGTTGACGGTTTGGAGGTGACCTGAGTGCTTTCTGAGCTGCTTTGGAGTGGAAAGATCCTGGCTGCTCTTTGGAGGTTGTGTTTGTTTTTTAACTTTGCAGACTGTAATATTTGGAAGTCGAAGTTGGGCCACCTCATCCTGGAATTAAGACTTGGCTTTCCTGCAGAGAGGGTGACTGAATTCCGGATCAGATCACTGGGAGGTGGTGGACTACCCTTTCCTTCACAGCCATAACAAGAGTTTAGGTTTGGGGGGTTTTTAAATACGTTTAGTTCAATTTCTACAGAACACCCTAATACTGGTGTTTGCAGAAAGCTAGTTGTACTTTCATAAGTAGTCACAGCTACTTTCACATGGCCTACTCTACTCCAGCCGCTGGCACAGCTTGGAAAAAGGTACGGGACAGTGTGGCAGGAGGCGCTGGATGGGAAAGGTTTTAATGGGATGGCTTTCCCCAAAGATGACCGTTTTGATGGGTTCTCAGCGTTGCTGAGATGAGACTGACCTTCCTGCGGCTGCTGGCACAGGTCATGGGGATGTCCAAAAGCCCACTTTTGTGCCTCTAATGACTCCTGTGCCTCCCGAGGCAACTCAGCTCTCCGAACTGATCGTTTATGCGGCTATCGCAGCTCTGTCTGTTGGTTCCTCTCATTGCAGTGGTATGTGCGGCAGGTGTTTAATAAGCAAATCCAAGGAGGGATTAAGAAAAATGAGAAGTAAAAGAAATACTGTATTTTTATTGGGAAACCTTTATTGGCAGTGCCACTGCGTATGGTGCCTAGCAGACGTTGTAAAGAGCTGTTGGATTTATATTCTTCGTAACTCAAACCAGAAATTTTCTTGGAAATTGGTTGCTTTTTAGCTGATTCTGTACCATAAGTTAACTGCCTGACCCAGACTGATGTTTAATCTGGTGAGTCTGAGCAGTGGGGCACCGCAAACTCATGCTGATGGAAGCTCGACCCGCCTCGGTCCTCGGTTTTATCTCAACATATATTAAATGAGAACTTTTACTGTAGCACCCACACGTGTTTTCTGGTAGGCGCTCTTCCTGTGACATCTCTTCCGAGTTAAGCATGGACTACTTCATAGACTTCTATTTGCAGAATGGCTACTACATTAGAACTCCAAGTAAAAAGCAATTATGGCGTAAATTCTGCACAGAAAACATTTATTTTGTCTTGAAGTGGGTTGTATGAAGACAGCAAAGTAAGGAAATCTAGGAGTGGAGCAGGGAAGAACCATGGCACGATTATAAGAAAACCCCAAATATTCTTATGAATAAACTGTATCATATGGCCGTGCTTATGGGTATTTTTATTTATAGTGTAACTCCTAGGAACCATACCAGTAATACAAGGTAAGGGCCCTTCTGCCCCTGCGTTCCCGCTTTCCTCCAACATCTGGATGAGCACAAGCGTTCCTCTGGACGTACTGCACGTCTGCGTGTTATTATTACTGCTACTGTCTGTTGTTATTATTCATTATTTTAGAGTACTTATATAGGGTGATTCCAAAGTTTGATCTAGCTCAGCATGTTCTCTGGCCAAAAGAAGATGCCAAGGGAAGAATCTAAGAACAGGGCACCTGTACATGATAGTGTTTTGTGCCTATT
This sequence comes from Steatornis caripensis, assembly GCA_013398225.1. Taxonomy (NCBI): domain Eukaryota; kingdom Metazoa; phylum Chordata; class Aves; order Caprimulgiformes; family Steatornithidae; genus Steatornis; species Steatornis caripensis. Next base: position 49,530 of record VZSC01007744.1, read on the forward strand.
TTTAAAAGCCAGAACAAAAAAAAAGAGAGGTTTTTTACTATTTAAGGTTAAAAAAAAAAAAGAATATATTTTGGGGTTTGTATCCTATTTCAGCCTGGAGTATCTTTCGAAAGCCAAATTATCGAGCCTTAGAAATGAAGACTGCAAATGAAAAAAAATGAATGCGACTTCAATAATGGCATTGGAAATGTCAGAGGAATGACAGAACTATTGCGTTTGCTATCACTGCTCCCTGACTGCCATTCTTTATTGGCATGTGTGCCTCAATTGTTCAAACTACACAATGTCTGAGCACTGATGTCATATTTGTGTTATTGCAAAAAGCCTACGTTTGACCTTTCTTTGTAATTGTGACACTAGTTGAATTCTGCTTTAGTTCATGGCAATTTACTAAATCCTCTGAGAGTTCACTAGTTAATTATTGCCAAGTGAATTTTTAATTTGCTCCTATGATTACATTGGTGAATGCAGTCATTAGTGGGAAATTTATTTTAGAAATTGGCACTAGAGGGAGCTAAGTAATTGTATCATTTATGTATCTAAGAAGGAAAAAAAAGAACATTCATTAAAAACTTGCTTTTTTCTGAACCTGCTGATTTTACAAATATGGCAGCTATGCCTCAGCAAATTATAAGCGATAATGAATTAGTTAATTTTCCTTACTGAAAACTGCTATGCTAAGATTATTAAATTACTGTATTTCTATTTAGTGAAACTAGCTACCAGTCAGTAAATTAGGATTTCTAGGACTCTTTTGGGAGCGGGAATTTTTTGTGACTATTATCCTTGTTTATCATTATTTTGGTCTTAACAGAATTAAAGCGCTCACAGATACCCTCCCGAAGTACGAGTTTGTTCCCAAATGCATTGCAGGATGGATGGCCTCGTCGGATGCTGCAGCTCCGTAAGAGGAGCCAGAGGAGGTGCCTGTAGCACAGACCCTGAAGCCGTTCTGGACTTTGCCAAAGCCGTGGCCGGACACAAAGTGCCGTATTTTCCAGCCCAATGTCCACTTAAATCAGTGGAGTCCTGTCTTTATTTAGTGGCAGCTGACTCAGGATGTTTATCTTCATGGCTCACGGGCCAGCCGCCTGCTGGACTCCATCCCCGACGTGCACACCCGTACCCACCAGCCCGCCAGCTGTGCAGATTTGGCTGTCGTTCAGAAGGCCCCATAATTATCCCCGAATTACCGTGCTGCTTGCGCTCCACAGCTCTGTCCGTCTGAAGAAATTGTGACTTTTTAGCGTGATACAAACCTTCTGGTTCCACATGAAAAGTTGTTTCCTTTGGGGTTGGTTTTAGGAGGGCTCTGCTGCTCACCTGGAAGCCCCTCAGTGCTCTCTGGGTCATTGCTGAATGACTCCTTTCTTCCAGTTTTCTGCATATCTTAAATGACCACCCCCGCGCCCCGCCATTTCCCTGTGGTGGGGAGAAGGGCATAGGAAGGGAATTACCCATCTCTGCCTTTGAGGAACACACATCTGCTCCTTCCTTTGCTTCCGTAAAGCCGTCCCTAGCACGCGAACACTGTGAACAAGTGCGAAGGAATGGTTTAGTCGGTGCTTCCCAGGTTGCTGACCTTTGTGTTGCGTGTAAGAATGTTAGAACACCTCCATGAAACCATTGCAGGAATTTTCCATCTCCAAGCACCCATGCTTCCTTTCTTTCAAAAAAAGTCAGCTCTCAATGTAGTATACCCGGTAAACAGAAAGTAGTGGAGACAGTTCATTGAAATAGATAAAAATCCTGGATCCAAGACGTAGCAACTGGTCTGGATTCTTTGATAAAGGTGAGAGACACTTGGCCTTATTGTGAAATATAATTAACATTTCAGAAACACAGTGGCTCTCTGGTCCTCCATGTCTTTATCGGCTACGCTGGGTTTTTTTCCTGTCGTGCTTTATTCAGGCACTGAGGAAGCACCACCACCTCCACCACCTCCACCACCTGGAAGTGGCATTGGTTTCACCTGCTGAGCTCACCTCGTCCTGCCAGGGAGGCATTTGTGCGATTGCTTTTGAGAGTCACTTCACCCGTGGTGTCTGTTCTGCGTTAAGGCATGGGATTAGTATGCTGTCTGGGTCGGATTTAATGATCTGTCATGTTTTATGTGCCCACAGAGGTAGGTGTAAATGACGATAACATTGCTTTTCTTTTTCCTGGGAAAGTGAGGATGTTCTGCACCTGCAATGCTGAACGGGTGTTTGCCATTCTTTTTGCCGCTTATGAAATCTGGGTTCTTCTGGTGTGCCGTGAATAATTTTGCCAATTTTTTTTATTTATGTGTGTTGTAGTCCATTTCGCTGTGCGTAATACTTCCTTGATGTAGTTACTGGAACTGAAGTTGCCTAAATGAAAACTCACCGTGCTTTGCAACTCGCTTTTTCAGTATAACCTCCTGCGAAATCCTGTGAGAAGTAAACACCCCATTTCATGCTTTTGACACTGGATGTGTTGTTCAATAGTTTAAATTAATATAAGTAATAATATTGCCAATCCAAGGCAATTTTTTTTTCCTTTTGTGTCATATGTGCGTATAGGCAATCGGGAAAGTGATTTGGAGTTCTGTTGGTTTGGCTGTGTTTCTCCGGTGACTTTATTCATGCTTGGCTAGAACAAGACATCTTGCCTTACACTTCTTGAGTGTGAACTATGGATTAAATTTAGCAGTCTGATATTATCGTACAATAACTGGGGCCCAGAGCCAATACAAATTCTTTATATTGCTAATGAAATGGTTGATGTTAGTAAATATCAAGCTCTTTCTGTCAACTTTCTGGCTTTTCAAGCAAGCGCAAAGGTTGTGGATTTACCGTAGGAGTAAAATCTGTTTCAGGAAGGGCAGTGCTCAAGGCATCTGTAGCATCTACAGAACAGTTTGTTCTTAACTCGTTTGATTCAGTCTGTACTATGAGGGTCCGAGACTATAGGCAATAGGAGTAGGAGGAAGAATATTGTCCTTTCCCAGTCCCTTTGTAGTATAACTGGGTCTGGGGAAAAACTTTGTAACTCTGTGTCCACTTTGTGCAATTCTTTCCAAATTTAATTTGGAAATGGGGGAATCCGGTAACATCTTCCGCTTTAGTTATTTTTTTGTTAAAAGAATATCTCCTGATATACATTAAACACGATAGGCAAGTATATGCATCACTAGAAAAATCATCTTGATTTCCTGGCATTAATCAGGAGGGACTATGGAAGCTTCAATGCCTTTTACGTAGCAAGGGCTATGTATGTGCTTCATATTCTGCACAACTATTATGAACAACTCTGAAACCCCCAGGCTAGCTTTCTGGCAACCTAGAGATGGGAAACCAGTACGTTAAAGCTAGCCTGGGTGGGTGGCCTGCTAGGTGGGTGTGAAAATGCACAAAAATCACAGCAGCCGACCGTTCAAGGCGTAACCAGCAGCTGACGACTTAGCAGAGCTCCTCTGGGGCTGCTGCGGGAGCCCGTGCAATTCTGCATGTGTCGTCACCACCTGGATGGTGGCGTCAGGCACACGCAGGCTCTTCTCAGAGGTTATCCATCCTTGAGGGCTTTCAAAAATCATCTGGCCTAGGTTCTGAGCGTGGAGGATTTAGGAGATTTTTCGGTTTTTTTGAAGTGAAGAAGTCATGCAAGGTGGACAGCAAGAAGGAGCCTCCGTGTGCCTGTTCTTTGAAGGGGGAACTTAAGCAGTAAAAAGGAAGATGTCTTGAATTTTTAGTACACTGGTGTCGTGTGGAGGTCAGGATTAAATTCCTGTAGTGTAGCTAAAAAAAAAAAAAAAAAAAAAAA
>VZSC01007744.1:54989-83462 GCA_013398225.1 Steatornis caripensis
GGTTCGGTAGGACACATTATTGTCCGTGAAATATGAGATGTGTTCAGAGTGACTAAATAGCTCTATCAACTATTACTATAACCATTCTTTAAATGCGTTAGGTGAATTCAGTAATGCAATCTTGTTTTCAGTAGTTGAAGTTGAATAGTTTCCTTTTGGAAAAATAGATAAGGCAGTAGTGAAAGAGCTGATGTGACTTATTAAAATATGATGGTGGGTGAAGCGCTTTATGTTACAATAGCAATGTCGGTATAATTAATAGGTTAGGAGTTAGAAAGCCAACGTAAGTGTAAAGGGAAACATATAATTGAAACAACTTTTGAATCTGTTCGGCTATGGATAAATACTGAAATGGAAGGAAAAGCAGTTAAATAACAGCAGAGGTTTGCTCAACTTTGCTTGTGAACGGAGCTATGTTGACTTGAGATGGGGCATCTCCTGCTGGCTCCTCATGGTGCACTGCTCTTTTCTGCGGTTCTGTCAGACTGAATTTTTTTAGCAATAAAAACATTTTAAAATGAAACTATGGCAAGATGACAACACAAAGTGATGATATTTTAGATTAACCTTCCTCTTCCTCTAACACCGACTTGATTCATGAGTAACTGAACTGTTATTTCAACCTATGCGAAGGCCCTGGCAAACTTTTTTTCTATCCGGTATGTCCTGCTTATATTTTGAAAGATATTTTTAGAGCTGTGAGGGCCAGAGATATACATATGGTGGTTTGGGTTTTTTTATTTTTTTTTTTTTATTTTAGAGTAAGCTGAGATTCTGGGGCACAAGATGGCAGCATAAGGAAAATTTGCTAACATCAGAAATAGCTGACTTGTCTAAACTGCAAAAATGTGAGAGTCCTGGTTAAGTTTTTTAAATTATTTGAGCAGATTTAATGGAACTTCTTACTAACACAATCTATCACTTGATCATCTTAAAACATCCCTTCCCTCTTTCAAAGCCTCTATGAACTCATATCATATAAAAAAATTGCTTTCTTGACTCAAACTTATTTTTTAATCAACATTTTTGCTGGGTGTCTGTGCTCACCCCCACCCCCCATTCCCAGTTATTTATTTTCATCTGGAGTAAGATCAACAGGAGACTTAGACTTCATAAGGCACCCAATAGCTTGCTTTTTTTTTTTTTTTGTCATAAATGTCCTCTTTATGCCCCTTTAGTAGATACTTGTCACGGCACAGCGTGCTGTTCCAAACAGAANAAATGTGAGAGTCCTGGTTAAGTTTTTTAAATTATTTGAGCAGATTTAATGGAACTTCTTACTAACACAATCTATCACTTGATCATCTTAAAACATCCCTTCCCTCTTTCAAAGCCTCTATGAACTCATATCATATAAAAAAATTGCTTTCTTGACTCAAACTTATTTTTTAATCAACATTTTTGCTGGGTGTCTGTGCTCACCCCCACCCCCCATTCCCAGTTATTTATTTTCATCTGGAGTAAGATCAACAGGAGACTTAGACTTCATAAGGCACCCAATAGCTTGCTTTTTTTTTTTTTTTTGTCATAAATGTCCTCTTTATGCCCCTTTAGTAGATACTTGTCACGGCACAGCGTGCTGTTCCAAACAGAACTCTAAGTTATTGCAAATTAAGCACTTCAGTGCTGAATTTCGAGGTGCTAGTCTCTGTTTCACTAGAAATTGCAGCTTTGGTAGAGCCTTTGACTTCACTGGGTAAGAAATTGTAGCTCTTCAGAGCCCAAAATAAGAAATGTTCAACATGATTTTTTTTTTTTTAGTGTTACACTGGTTGTGCTGCCACAGTGGGTATTGGAAACTCTTCAGTTGAAGTTTATAACTTTGTCTCCCTACTGTACTCCTTTGGTATGTCTTTATGATTTGCATACTTTGCAAGACAATTTCATGACGTCTTTGGTGTTTGTTATTCTGTGCTTTGGAGAAATGATGCTCTGCATAGTAGTTTAGCTTGAGAGGCTGTGCTCCAAGAGGTCTTTCTGGATATGCTAACGTGGTGGCAGAAATGCTCTCTGTAAGCGAAATTACGAGGTGTTCTGCTCTCGTGGGAATTATTTTGCATCAGCTCTGCTTTCTAGAGCTAACCAACAAAGTCCCATGGATCACAGGGGAGTTGGGGGGTCTTTGGAAAATTTGTGCTGTCTCTGAGGTTTGCGATGCTCGTCCATGCAGTTGTGGAAGCAATGAGCTATGTGGAAGCCAGACGTAAAAGCTCCATGTTTCCTTAGGTTTTACTACACAGCCAGCCTGTGACCATCTACAAAGGCTCAAAAAATAAATACTGCGATGGCCAAAGAGACAACTCTGTGCATGAATGTCAGCCGCTAAGGGCCATGGCTGTAAAACCTTTAATGTTGTTATAAGCTGCTTGTGACGCTAGAAGGGTTGCTATTAGTTTGTACAGTTTGTTGGAGTTTTATAGAACGTATCACAGGATAACAAAATTCTTTTGTATAAGCTCACACAAAACTCTCATTTTGCTTCATTCCTTTTTTCTTCCTAGCTGTGTTCTAAAACATAGTGCTTTACTGCACCTTTTCATACCTCAGACACCCGTCTGCCAACTTGTTAGGCTGCAGTTTATTCCACACAGAATATATTCTAGGAATAGAGAACAAAACAAAACAGACGACCCAAGCATAGAAGGAAATTGATATTCACATGTATTTATGCAAGTATTTCTAGTACCGTGTTCCAAAGACGGAATCTGTACCATTGATTAACAGCCTTGGGGTATTGCTGGGTGTACATTAATTCGTGTTGCCTTCTAGTTTATCAACAAAAGTATTTTAAAGAAATTGTCCATAGTAGCCTGAAATGAAATCGGATCCAGTTATCTATATATTTTGCTACACAATTCTAGATATTTATGTATATTTTCCACTGCCTGGACAAGTGCAGGCGAATTGCACTGGCGTTTCGATGCACCACTGGGGCTTTTATTTATCATCTTTTCCTTAATCCAAAGGATGCGGCTTTTCCTGTTTAGCAAGTAAGTTTGGGAAAACATTGTTAGCCACTCCTGATTATACTGCAAGTCGCCTGATGTTTGGTGTCTCTTAATTTCAGAGCTATCCAGTGAACATGTATATTTGTTATGACTAATACAAAAGAGCAAGCTTCCAACCAAAATCTGGAAATGGGACTTGAATGTATTTTAAAGGCACAGAATGAAGAAAGAATATCTAATTCACAGATATTGAGCTTTCTCACTCTTGTTGCCTGTCTACTGCCCCTGTGTGCATGTTTTTTGGGGGGCGAAAGCAAACAACAACAACAAAAAAACCCTGAAAGCAAACCTCAGTGGGGAAATCCCTGTAACTTCAGGGCTCTACCCCACGAGCTGCACGCAGGGATCCACGTTCCTTTCAAAGAAACAGAGCATATAGGCTTAGGTGAATACACTGATTCCAAAGAGACTTTGACTAAAATAATAGTTCAATTTGAACAGTCTCTGTGCATTATGATCTACATGCATAGACTGTGATAAAATGATCCGGGTGCGTTCATAGTTCACGCAGAAGTCTTACACCTACCTAGCTAATGAAACAGACCTAGTCACTGCGGTCAGGTCGTTGTTTGCAGCAACGTTTGTCTCCTCCTCTCTTTCGGGTCACTCGTACGCAACCAGAGTTCTTTGTTCCGCTGTGTGACTGCAGAGGTCATGAGGAAAAACCAATTTCCCCGGTGTCCTTAGCTTTGGTTCTTGCCCTGCAAGGTCAGGGGCACATCACAAACCCAAATATAACTTCAGAGGTGAACAGAGGCATCTTGTTCTTTACACAGCAATTCGCTATTGTCCCCTTCCTTCTCAACCGCCACTTAGACCTGTTATAATGAGAACCTGACAATGTTCCTTAGATGTAGGGTATAATACTGTGGGTATCTGCACATATTTATGCGTATGTAGTGAAAGTTGTTTGGTTGGGTTTATTCTTAATTAAGCATGTCCCACTCCACCTTTTTTCTTGTTTTAATTTTCTCCCCAACTTGAAGGCATAAACCAGGTGCTACCTATGCAGTTAGTTGAGCACTGGCAGCGCAGCCAGCGTAAAGCTGATCGGTGCTGAGAGTGTGGGTAGATCAGAGATGAGACTCTGCAGTTATCTGTGTCAATTAGTATTTACACTTCACGTACTACCCGTTTTCCTTTATCTACAGATGTCTTCAATAAATAAGCGTGTGTCTGTGCGTGTACGTGTATATAAATGACATCCCTCCGGGTCTAAAAGCTCTAAAACTTTTTTAAGCTCAGGGAAGTCTGAGCTGTTGTGAGGAGTTCACTAAAAACCTGAACCAAGGTGAGCATGCAGCAGAACTTGGTGTGGTTCAGCTGATGTAAGGAATCAATTAATTTCTATGCTGATCTGCATTTCCCATGTTGAGATACTTTGATGTTTTGCTATGTTTGGTACAGCTCAAGGTAGACAGTACCTGAATTTCAACAAACTCAACTGACCTGGAGGTGCCTTTTTTTAGCAAAACTGCATCAGACGTGTTTTTTGGTTATTTGTTCCCTTAAGATGGCAAAAAGTAACTTTGGTCTACCAAGCCATATCTTCAGCATGATGTGAAACACAGACACTGATTTCATGTGATGGAATAATGGAATTGTTAACTTTTTTTATGATGTATTTTTTATTTTTAACTTCTTTTAGATTCCTTGTATCACTCCTGCCTTCCTTTCACACTAAATGGTAGTATTTATTTCTGTGGTACACAGCCACAGTTCTTCGAATTCAAGTTAGACAATCATTCGAACTTTAGTCTTATTCGATACCACACATATCCCACTAGCGAGGGTGGATTGGATGTGGAATAAAAGTCTTGCACGAGTTTCTCAGTAGTTCTTAATAAGTTACACTCAAAATGTTAGGAGAACAGACCTTCTTTTAAAATATTTTTAATACATTATACCATTATTATTCCCAGTTTCATTGTTTTATGAAATGTACCTTGATCACAAATCCTTTAAATATAAAGAAAGGAAGGGCATACAACTTAAATACATTCTTAATCAAGCGCTTTTTTTAATGTTCTGTAGATTATTGAATGCTTTGATAGCTCTTTTAGCTGATATAGAAGAATGTGTATCTTTGTGCAAATGAAAAGTGCTGCTGCCAGCAATGAATTACAGCTGAGATAATGTTAGGGGAAAAAACCATCCCGATGGCTTTGGTTTATTCCTGTCTGCTGCCGGAGGGGGTTATGCCTCTCTGTACCTTGTCTGATTTTCAGGGTGACTGAAGCACGCTGAAATGTATGAACTTTCATTTGAGGTTGGCAATACATTCTCTTGAAGAACCGTACCCCGTTACACTGCAGGAATTATGAATATTAACATGACATACTGAATTATGTCCTGTGGTGTTTTATCAAATGAACTATAGCCCAGCATGTTTGGTATCAGTTTAATGAGCATTAGTCCTGTTGGTAGCTGCGGCTGCATCTGCGTCTTCGGCATTTTCAGACTCTTTTGGGTTTCTCTGGATCCTCTGGTGAGAGACGTGGTTGCCGCTGTTCAAGCGATGTGCTTCAGCCACCTCCAAAGCCTCGTGCTCCAAAGATCTGGGCGTGGGGTGAACTACAAATGCAGCTGTTGAACGTGCTCAGCAGGGATGGGGGCAGAGAAACAGTTTACAGGTCTCAAAGAGGCAATTAGTGTTGGTTTTTGGGGGGCTCCTTGTTAAAGAGTTTAATTAGTAAAGGGAAATACACCTCCTTCTGCTCACAGCTTTGTTCAATGGAAGCTTAGTAAAATCCTGCTTGGTCTCTGGAGACCAAACTCCCGAGTCTCAGTTCATGTAAATAGTGACTCCAATGCTTACCCATTTAATCAGAGGGCTGTGTTGGTCTAGCTTTTTTTATTACTGTTTTAGTGTTTCCAATGGTACCATGACTGTAGAGTGATCGTAGCCAGTAATTTCCTCCTGTGCGCGTGGGTGCCTGTTCAGCTTCACCCCATGGTCTCCGACAGAATAGGGCGAAGATGCTCCTCAGTACGATACTCTGTTGGACATGCACCATCAAGAGGAGAATATATTTTTTTTTGAAAATGGTAGAATAGTAATCTCAGCATGTAATTGACAACACCTTTTACCAGTAAATTAATCGTAATTTGTCTTTTAGGTTAAGAGTAATGCATTGTTAAAGATGTGCCTGTTCTTATCAGCACCTATTGTTTTAGCAGCTAATTACTGCAGAGATTAACTCCAGGTTTCATGTTAACATTTGTAGGTAAAATAAATTTAAAATTTGAACATGGCTTAGTTGATGGGTATATTTCAATTTAAAACTGAAGATTGATAATCCTTTCCTTACGGTGTGCTGTCTGCTCACGGAATTTGCATAGCGAGATCCCTTGCCACACGTTTCTGTGAAAAGCAGAGTGGATTTTTTTTTTTATTTCTAAAGAGGGGGGGCAGAAAGAGCTCTCTTAGACTCTTTCCAGTTGATGCTCCATGTTGTGACATGTCGTGTAAAACTGCATCTGTTATGTTGAAATAAGAACATGAGAGAGACACTTTGACACGACGAATCACAACACGACTTAACAGCAGGAACATTTAAAACGCAACACGGTTTCGTTGTCAGTAACCCCAGCCCTGATAGAGATGAGGTATTTAGTTGAGCTTCCAGCTTCACTGAATCTGTATTTCTTCCCTAATGAATTTTCCCCATAACATCGGGCCCAATCCAGCCGTTCTCATAAGCAGAAACTCCAGGTAACTTTGAAATGTTGAAGGTAAAGAAAGTTTTGCCTGAGTGAAGACCTCAGAATCGGGCCCTGGATTTTTTACCGCCTGTGAAATATAAAATAGGCTCAGATTAAGCTAGCAGACTTGTTATTTGACAGTTTATAAAATATTTTAGTATCTTTTTGGCAGTAGCAGTTTGAATGTTGGCAAATGTACACATTGCTTGCAGTTACAAAACCTTGTAATGAGTATTTTCCACTGTAATAGCAGTGAGTTGAAATTTGGATAAACCACTTAGACTTGTGAACTCTGACATGCATGGTAACTATGTCTTTGCAAAAGAATTTTGTCAAGTATTGGAGCTCCTACTAATAGCACATCCATCTTTCTGCACACTATAAATCTTAAGAAAATTTCTATTACTCTGCAATTTGTCTGGCTTATGCTATTTATTAGCCATTTTATTCTGCTGCTTTAAGAAGTAATGTGATGTTCATTTTATTGCTGGTTCAATAAATTGTTAATTATAATGCAGTGATTGCTGCTGACGTGATTTAAAAGCCACATTAGCACTATAGCATTAAGTTTTAACTATTTTACCCTTCAATTCCCTGTTTATACAACAGTAAAAGGAAAATAGCCTTAGACTAATTTAAAAAATGAAGGTACTTGTATCTATTGATCACATGATATACTAGAAACTTTTGGTGTTTTTTTTTTTTTAAAAGGTTACATTCAGGTCTAAAAAAGAAAGAAAATGCATCAACGGAGTGCAGTCTTACTGTTCAGCAAAAAGTCTTCTTAAGGCAAGATTAACCCCAAAGTTAAATTAACAGAATTACTTAGTTAAATTAGGACAATTGGCATAATATATTAAAGGAACAAAATAGCCAGATAAATCATAATCATTTTATAGTTATACGTAGCTTCTGGTGCCCATTTTGAATAATAATGGAGCATAAGAGCAGCTGATATTGGAAAGCATACCTATTTTCTCCAAGAATATTGTAAATGGGATTGGGAGAAGTCTCCATTTTGCTGATTTTAAAGTCAAATCTAATTTCTGTAAGTATAATGATAGATCCTTGGCTGAGCCTGTTAGAGGCACTGGACCACAGTCCACACACAAGTATCGTGCAGGATGGACAGAGCCACGGAAGTACTGAACCTGAGTGAATGGGGAATGCTTGCTGTCTGTTGGAAACATGTACTCCTGTTACTGCAGGACCCTCAGACATACAGACTGTCAGTGAAAATATCTGCCTTTTTTAGTTAAATCATGCGATTTTTTTTTTTTCCTTAGTTGAGCAAATTATACTCATAGAGAAATAGGGAAAAAATAGAGTGACAATGGAAACTGGTATAGAAAGTGGTTATGTTTGCATGTACACACACGTATATATATTTAATACATACTAAAATATGCATAAATTGAATTAATGCATCTGAGTGTTCCTGTGCTTTTGCAGCTCTGCAAACACACCACCACCAAAACTAATGTGCAGCTCTCAAACACTGGAAGCAAGAAGTCATTAATTAAAACAAAGCCATTTAAATACATAGAAAAATGTGAATTTTCGCTACTCGTTCCCGTTTAAATTTGTTGACCCTGCCATAGGGCCATTCCTTCCCATGGGAGATGCTCACCACCACGTGCTGTCAGGTGGTCAGACTTTCTGGCTACAGCATCTCTGGGGGTCTTAAAGCATCATGGGATCCTTGGTACTTGGATGAGTAAGGACAAGTTTAATAGGTAATTAATAATACAAGGAAGAAAAAAATAAGAAGATGTGGTTATGAAAAGCTACCTGGTCTGAGGTTCCCAACTCATCCCTCCCCGGGCCTTTAGTGTGAGCTGCTATGATCTGGTGATAGACAAACCAAAAAATCACAACAAAAAGACTTCCCTTGCTAGTTAGAGATTTGTTGAAAGAAATTAAGTGCCTAAACCCTTTAGAGAGTCCTAGGAGAGAGAAATCTTATCTTTAGATACCTGATTGCATTTATAAACCTGCCTAGAAGAGACCTTCCTACTCCTTGACTAAGATTAGCTTGATGATGCCTGTTTTCAAAGATGGACTCATTTGAAACTGAAAGCGGTTTTGTTGTAAGAAAAGAGCTTAAACTATTTTCTTGAAGGAAGTGTGTTTTCTCAAGAGGGAACAGTTTCTGCCAGGGTAGCATGTTTAAAACAAAACAAAACAGAAACAATGAAAAAGAAAAAAATATCGAACCACAGCCCACACCGCACTTGAATTTTAATAAATCCTAACTTATTTTATTTACTCATCCCTCATTTGATTTGTATATAAGATACTGGTTGAACTCCTTTCAAGTAGAGATGAGTCTTGGCACTGGTAAAAATGACAGATAAAGGAAAAGTTTGACAGTCTACTAGCTCCAAGATTTCAGGCTTTGGGAGCAAAGATCTGAGCTAAAGGGACTGATAAAGCTTACTGAGCTGTCATAATATACTTAAACTCCTGTGCTTGACTTAGTACTGCATGACATCTCATTACAAGAAATTATGACATAAAAAATTAGTGTAGCCCATATTAAACGGATTTAAAACTAGTAAACTAATTGCAATAAGTAATTGGGATGTTTTCAGCAACATCTCGAAGGGCTCTACTCGTGGCCTAATGCGTTTCCAGGATATGACCAATGATCTGGAAAAAACCCCCTTTTCCTCTTAAAGTTTGCAGATTGCATAAGAATTAGAGGGGTGATAAAGAAAGAAAGAGAATAGTCATTTGTATAATAATCCAGATTATTGTGCAAGAAAGAGCCTTGCTATCAGATAGAGCTTCAAAACTGACTTTGTGCTCCACCAGCAAACACTAAGCAACCTGTAAAGAAGGTGGTAGTGCTGCAGAATCGTGACAAAATCGGGCTCTGAAGCTTTCTTATGGAGCAAGAATTTATCCATCTCAGTTTTGCAGGGTGGTGAGAGGCTCCAGCCTGGGACAGAAGCATGGCCGCTGCTCTGGAGCATGGGACTGGGCATGCTTGGGGACTTTGTGCCAATTCCAAGCTGGTCCAGGTCCTCAGCATCTCCTCATCTGGCTGAGCAGCCCAGGCACCCTGGCAGCATACCGTGTGGGTTTTTATGCTTCAAGCTGTTTTGCGTTAAAGCCTTGTTTAGAACTCGCACGTTTGCAAAGGCTGTTTTGAATTTGTTTGAAGAATTCAGATCAATTCTAGATCTACTAGAGTCAAATGTGGGACTGGGGGTTGGGGGGGGGAGGCAGTGTGGAGAGTATGAGGCTTACAGTGGATGTGACTCTCAGCCTGGGATTAACCCCCACTGCAATTCATTAATGCCCTGTTATGCAAGTGATTGAGTAACTGGGAGATGGCGCGGCACCCGTGTGAGCACTACCAAAAACCTGTTGACTCTTGTGGTCTGCGTTTTGCAAAGCAGTCGCCGTGTTTGCGGAGCGCCAGAGAGAGCTGCTAACGGGGATTCGTGAAACTTGATTAACAGTAGGTGAGATCTTCTGCTAAAAGCATCAGGACTGGTGGAAATATAGTATACCTAAGAGCTAATGGATAAATCAGGTCCATCCCCAAGTTTAGGGATTCCCTGTGTTATTTATCCCTAAATAAAGGAGAGAAGACAGGCCTGAACTCACGAACCGCCAGGAATGCATAGCTCCGGCATCTGCATAAAATAGTGTTGCCCAGCACGGAAAGCTGAACAGCCTGTAATGGAGGATATAAAAGAAATGGTTAAGAAGGTAGACTGAAAAGCAACTGCACAAGTTTACTGAAAACATCCGTTTCTTGTATGTAGGAAACTCTATCAGGAGACTAAGGAGAGTAGGGCATAAATTGATAAAGCCAACATGATGTGTGTCTGCCTTAGCTTTTGAAAAGCGTTCAAACTGTGACTTAGGAAATGCCAATTTACTGTTGGCTCTAAATAGTATGTATAAAGTTATCCACAAAGCCATAAGAGAAAAAGAAACTTCTAATGAACTGTGAAACCAGATGCTTTATGCTGGAGAAGCACATTCTGCAGTCTGCATGTTATTATTTTGTTTTGAGGAATGCCGCAATGTGCTAGGTAATTTCAAATATAGATGCAGGCGCAATTTGTACCCCAAAGAGTTTATGCTGGGAGGAATGTTCCTATTCGTGGTTGGGGGGCGAGGTGGATATACATTGAACAGAAACAGACTTATGAAAAATAAACTTATTTTTCAGACTGGAGCAGCAGCTTAGTTTAGAAAACTCATATTGGCTGTTTTTGCATGCGAACAGTCAGCGCCTATCTCCTAGAAAGGATGTGAGTCTCTGCAGATGCTGTGAGGGGTTTGGGCACGAGCAGGGTTCTGGTGGGAGCTACAAGAAAATGTCTGGATGGCTGACCCAGACATTCTAATCTTCCTAGAAATATTCAGGAAAAGTAATATGTCTATATGATCTGGCTGAAGAAGCCGTTATTAGAGGCTGAAGTAGAGCAGTACTGATAGCCAATGGTGTAGTGAGTTCCGTACACACGCATCAAGAAAATTTTGCTAATGAGAAATACTTTGATCCTTAAAACTTTTGAGCAAAAGGAGAATGTCAAAAGCCCCCAACTTTAGGATATTTGATTACAATATCATTGCACCGTAGCTGAAGTTTCTTGTGGGTTCTCGGAATTATGACCCAATCACACATCTACACTAGTATAACAAATAGGGAAAACAAAGTTTATGTTGAATTTACTGCTGAGCTGACAGAATAATGAAAACTTGAAGTTAGGTAAATCATGAATTGTAAAAGGGGCTCCATGTATTGAATTACCTATACAGAGTAGCAAGGAAGATACAGAAATACCTTCTGATTAATAAGACGAAGGGAAATGGTTCAAAACAGATCTATGGCATTCCATTTTGCCTTGTGGTTCGGTATGATGTCATTACAAAACACTAGGATTTTTATATTGGGCGACAACAGATCAAATTATCAGCTTAACTTTTCCTAAACTTCAGCATAATCTGTATAATTTTAAATACCATGGGTAGCAGGTTCCAACCAGCAGTTCCTGAAGCAAATGCTGCAATTGGGAGTATCAGTAGAAAGAGGAATAAAAAAAAAAGCCCCAAAACTAAGATATTTTTCTGATTATCCATCAGATTCTGATTTTTTTAATAGTCAGTTCTGATGTGTAACTTCTGTTACAATAATTACTAAAAAAATGGAAGAAATAAATTGCTTAAATGTGTTGCTTATGTTGCAATAGGTTGGAGTGTTTGCAGTAGCAAGGTAGTTTGAGGAAGGATGGTGTCGGCACGAAGAAGGAGACAGATTTTGTGGTATTTAGAAATAACGGAGGGAAACTAAGTGTAATGGCCTTTATAGACAAAAGCCAATTAAAAAAATTATTATTATTATTGTTTTTTACATAGGTGGAAAAAACAATGGAGGAAACAATGCTCAGAACTGACTGCAAAATGGAATGTGTTAGGCAAGCAGAAAAAATCTGGAAGTGAGACAGGCTTTGAAAAGCCTAGAAAGGAAGGATGGAGAGCTTGATTTGAAGTAGTTCCAGCTGAAGGAGGTCTGTGTGGCTAGGACTGCATCATTAAAGTGCCATTAATTTTGCTTGATGCCAACACTTTGGGTGGATTGGAGGAACACAGACTGAGAATTCACACAGGCAAGAGGGACAAGGTTAAAGAAATGATGATAGGAGGTTTTGAAAGCTCCATGACTATTTTTTGATTTTGCTGCAGCAGGAATATTTGCTTTCTTTGCTGTGCTTGAGTACTGGGCACTTCTATTTCTGGAAATGCCCCAAGAAGGTCATTCAAAGTATTTGAAAACTCAGGAAAATTTTCTGGGTAGTTTTCAGTTTGCATTGCAGTTTCACTTGTCTCTCGCTTCCGAGACTGGTTTAGCCAGAATACATCTTGTAGATAAATTCATGTGTAACCTTTATGGAAATGTGTTGTTTGTCCTTTGACTGAAACTATTTCATGTACATCTTTACATCTTCAATTTAATCTTTGGTTTACATTAGGACAGGGAGAATATTCCTTAGCAAGTTTTTTTTTTTTTTCTCTTTTTCTTTTTTCCCCCCTGCATCATCTGAAAAATCGAATGAAGGAAAATCTGCTCTTCAGGCACTGAGATCTCTGACACCAGTTTGATTTTGTGTTCTAGTGCTTTTAGCATGTGTCATTTAGTCATTCCATTCAGGTTTTACCCAGTTTTTAATTTCTCTTTTGTGTGTCACATTGAACAATGTTTATTGTAGCACGTGTGCTATTAGCTAAATGAAATATGTGCATAAAGAAAAACCAATATTTTGCTTTACTGAAGACTGTAGTTGTTTTAAAATACTTAGTGAATTCTTAGATTCCTAAAGTTTCAGAAAACCATATGAAAAATGGGAATATTGAATGTGTTTCATTTACAGGTTAAGCAAGAATACAAAAATATTCTGCCTTTAGTGACGGTAAAAAACAAGGTATGAATTAACAACGCAAGTAGAGAGGGAAGAGCATAGATATAGGAAATAGAGCTGGGAGGCAGGATCAGCTATTCCTAAATCGTTCATGACAGATACTTGTCTAACTTGCTCTTTAAATCTTTGGTGATGGAGTTCCCACAATCTCCATAGGCTCTTTTTCCTAATGTCTAATCAAAATCTCCTTCTCAGCAGTTCAAGCCCGTTACTAGTTATTCTTTTTGAAGTGGACACACAGCAATTTCTTTGCAGCTACCAACCATCTATGTACAAACTTAGCACTGCTTATTCTTCCCTTTAGGTTAAACCCTCTGGATTATTATCATTTTTATACAGATCACATTTTCTAGGCCAACTAGCTTTTTGTTTCTTATCTCGAGAGTTAAGGCAAGGGAGGAATTGCTAGATGAAAATATACGTAAAAATGAGCACTGTTTGAGCCAAACAATGAATATAATAATTAGAAATGAGTGCTGATATTTGAGGTTTGTTTCTGTGGGCATGTTTGCTTATTTTTATTAGCCTTTGCCCTGAATATATAGGGTCCAACATCGTACCTCACGCTGTCCTTTGGTTGTGTGGGATGGGGATGGACTATTTTGAAACTGGGCAAAGTTTTATCCTTAAACCTTCTGATTCTATCAACAAACTCAATGCTGAATCAGGTGGCATTTGAAACATCTCTCTTGAAGCATTTTGAAACAACTATTTTTAATGTAAACCGGGTTTGTAGGAGGCAAAAGGGCCTTCACAGCAGAGCTGGAAGAGTAGCGTGCGGGACATTTGCCCCCTCTCTCTCTCCCTTGCTTTCCCCTCTCATGATACTTTGTGTAGGAACTCATCACTAGTGGCTGAGTCTCATGTCCTAAAGGCTATGGAGGCCCATAATTTTTAGGATCTGACAACTTTGTATTAAAAAAAAAAAAAAAAAGAAAGCAGAGAAGTTCAGGGCATTAAACTTGTTTTGCACTTTCATATATACCACACAGACTAGGAACTAAAAAAAAAAAGTTGCCGTATTTGTGCACATTTAAGGAAAAATAGTGGTTGAATATTATTTTACACATATTAATCCCAGGAAAATTAATTTGTGAGGGAAAAAAAAAATCTCATGTGCATTTCCAGTGCTAAAAAGAAAATAATGTCCATTAATGTTTGCGTTTTATATAACACACACACATGTTTAAGTTACCAAATAAGCACTTAGATGTTGAGATGACCTTTGAGAGATTTGCTGAATGATTGTATTTAAAATAGGGGTATGTTTTGGTTTGTTTTTCTGTTCAAAGTTTCCTGTTCCTTTCAGCATCTGTTTTTTGCCACTATTTTTTCTGTTTAAATTTACGTTTTGCTGTTTGTATTGAATCTGACAGTTGTATTGCCGCCTTGTACCAAAAGAGTGGCCATCTGAGAGCGATAGTGTCCCGTTTTGGAAAGTCCTGAGCAATTAGCAGCATTGCATTTACCAAAAGTGCATGTAAGAAACTGGAAAGTTATTCTGTTTTGTTTTGCAAACTTTGGCCTTCAGTCTCTCAAATGTGCTGCTGGAGTGAGGACACTCGGCCTCTGGGACACAAAGGCCCTGCAGCACGCTTCTGGGCTGGCAGGGAGCAGAGTTTGACTTCCCAACCGTGGGCAAATTCATCTCCTGATGCAAGAGGATGGTCTCTGTGCTCCACAGTCAACACAGCTTAAAACTGTGTCCTCAAAAATCTGTTTACTCATCACTTTAGTCTTCCTTGAGCATGCCTAAGTATAAAATAGATTATCCCCCAGGATAGGATTTGCCTTATCTGACTTCTGGTGTTTGCAACGCAGACTTCTACAGCGGAGCTAATCACCCAGCTGCCCTCTGAGTCGGGGAGAGAAATGGGCACTCCCCAGAGCACAATGCTTCCATCAGCTTTTGCTGAGATTTCCTCTTATTCTCCCAGCTATGGTTACAATACGCAGAGATAAGTTTGGGTTTCTGCTTAGACGTTTTAAAGCAGGTTTGCAGACGGGTGGTGTCCTGGTCGGGTTCATCTGACTTGGTCAACATGTGAACCCGAGTGTTTTTGCTGAACGTATAGGCAGAACAAATACTTGGAACAGCGTTGTCTTGATCCAGGGGCCAACAGCTGCGTGTTGGAGTTATCTCACAAAAAAACCAAGTTCAATATTCCATGTCCTTGTACGTAACAGGCAGCTTTTAACCACAGATGCCACTGGAATGCGTCAATAAGTGAAGTTCAGGAAAATTCCTATTGTAGATATAATTTCTGGTAGGGTGCGCAAAGTGCTTTGCCTTCTGAAGAGCAATCGTCAACCCAGGCCAGAGCTAAATGAACTACCCTCTTGCAGTGCAAAAACCTTTTGGACATGGTGCAGTCCTCTCTACTGCTCTTCAGGACAGTATTGCAGGTGGTGAACAGGATGGATCCCTTTGCCATTGCAGGTGCATCATCACCCTCTTATTTCAGTGCTATCGTCTCCCGGACAGTCAGGTTTATTTGTTTAGTCCTAGTTAATACAATAATTTGTAATTGTTGCTAAAACGCATTTGCTTCAGTCGGGTGGTAAAAATGGAGCAAAAACGTTACAGGCAAAAATGCCTGTGGAGTGCTTGTCAAAGTGTCGGTGACCCTCAAAGGTTTGTCCATTTACCACAAATGGCTTTGTTAATACATGTCATCACCAGCACTTAGACCTGCATTTGCTTTAATGCTTTGTTCAAAGCTGTAGCACAACAATAATGACAAAAGGATATAAATACTTTATAAGACATCTATTGTCATCTATTTATCATTTATAACGCACAGCAAAAGCATTATAAAACATTCATTGTGCGTTTGTAGGTAGCATTTTGTCACTAGCGCCGTGCATTCGGGATGCAGCATCCATCTCTGACTCCCTGGCAGGTAACCTGCCTGCTGCGGGGGCACCGGAGGAAGAGGGGGAAGACGGAGCCCAACTGCGACGGCACGGTGTCGGGGAGCAGTGCCGCGGAGGGCAGAAGGAGAGGCGAGGGGAGCTGCGTTCGTCTTGAAATGTTATGTAGAGAGGCGGAAAGGTCCGTGCGAGGGATGAGAGTGATGATTTAAGAGTGGTTTTTGGCACCACGCGCGTGTTCATTTTGAACGCTGCTGTGGACCAGTCCTGCTCCATGCAGGATGCCAGCGCAGCGCTCCTGCTTGCACAGCGGCTGCCGGGCTTTGCTCTGGCTGCACGTAGGGCACTGTTGTGATAGAAATGCACCCGGGAGCTTCAAGACAAGATTCAGGTGCTATTTGGTCAGGAGAGACACTTGACTGCTTTTTTTTTTATTTTTTTTATTTTTTGCATTGCAGTGCTTTCTTATTCCCTGTGTGAGACATGGTACCAAAGCACTCCTCCAGAGGAAAAATCTCCACTATTATAATTTTTTCATTATAGCTCAAACATTTTCAGTTTTAAAAGCAAAAAAAAAAAAAAGATAATTTGCTTGATCTGATTTCTGATGCATTTTGTTCAGTGTTATGTAGCCACATTTTTCTGTAGGAAATTTGATACATTACTTTAAGTTAACTACATACAAGAGAATACTAAATAAATTCACTTTATGTGCTTCCCTAATTAGTTTTCAGTCATGTAATTCTCTTCAATACAGAGTTGAGAAATCCCCAAGTCTACCTTGATGTAGTTAGTGTCACATACACTGATCATGTGAAATTGAATTTGAATTTACTACTAATATTTAAACACGAAAGCTGACTTGAACCATATTTCCCCCTTGGATATAGATGTCACTGCTCTCTGTAATGAGTAGCATTATGTTGAATACTTAAGCCAAGAACAACCAAGTTACAGGAACAGGACATTAATCTTAGAGAACTGTTGAATTTCATGCTTTAGACTATACAGTGTTTTAGCATTACTGCTTACACTTTAATTACTCAAGACAAGTATTTTGCAGTACGTATTGCTTGAGCATATTTTGTAAAGATGGAGTGGGAATATAGATATCACCAGGAGCTCTTGGATAACTGGGTAGACTGACAATGCACAAAATGACGTTATTTGTTCTCTATAACCTTCAGCTGTTGAATGCACCAAGTCTAACGAGTTTTTGTACAGGTCTCCCTGACTTTACCCCCAGGTCTGGGGATGTGCGTCGGGTGTGCGCCAGACCCGCTTTTGGGAAGAGAGGCAGATGCCGGGTGCTTACTCCCTGCAGGGTTTGATGCCACGGTGCTCCTGTGTCTCTCTTGCAACCCTTCTGCATGACTTAAATAATCACGCAGTCTAAAATCTAAAGTTCAGTCTTGCCTCTGGGCCTCTGTAACCTGTGGGGAATCTGAGGCTTGAGGGAGTCCATGAAGAACCCTTTGCAAAGACCCTGATTAAATCAAACTTCTTCTGGAGTTTCTCTTCTGGAGCCTCCAGGGTGCTATAGCTGGGGACGGGTACTGCTGGACTTGGCACTTGTGGCCTAATTTATGTTGCCGCTTGATTAATCCTTATCTGAGTGATACAGATAGCTGGATGAATTTAAAGTACTTTGCAGTACAGACTTTCTTGGCTCTGTTAGCGCTGGGTGTTTGCTGAGCATGTCGTACAGAAAGATGTAGGGGACAAAAAGAAAGATGGAGCAGGACAAAGCAGAGCTTTGGAACTTCACCATTGAATCTCTCTGAAAATGTTTAGGAAAAGCAGATGAGATTGAAGTGCTTCATACTATATGTGGAAAGGGTGGTTACCACCGAAAGACTTGCGTGAAATGAAACCCCACGCAGTGAAATCCAGGCCAATCGCCGTGGGCACAACAACCACCCGTAACGTGGCAAAGCCATGTTGGCGTCTGGGGCTGCGAAGCGGGGCACCCGCTGTGGGGCAGGAGAAGGGGCTGCAGCTCCCTCCCGGCGCAGGGTCAGTCCCAAGGGCGGACCAGAGTGGCAACAGACAAATTGCCCCATGTTCTGTGCTGCTCAGAAAATTTCCGTCTCGCTTCGGCAGAGGGTAAATGAAGGAGCTGCATAGGCTGATTGCTATGGAGATCTCTACAGTTTTCTCCCTGCAGCGATCAAATAAGAAAGAAACAAAGGCATGGAGGAAATCCCCGAAGAACTATAAAATGAAGTAAAAACTTTTCACTGTACGTACAAAGGGAGAGTCAGGAGACGTGTCAATATTTTTTCTGTAAGGTGTCCTTAGAAAAACAGAGCATACATTTATGCATTTAAAATACACAAGGTAGTGCACTGCGTGTTAAAGATAGTTTGATCTTTATGAGAAATGTGTAGGTGAACATGTTTCTTCTTTCCATATGTGGTTGTGAAATTGATGTTTATCTTCTCTAAATCTCCAGCAACAGGCTGGGTGCATTAACTCCTTGCTTAGAAACTACTCCTATAGAATCACAAAATGGATTTTTGTGTGGTTTACCAGTCATTTCTCTGTCATTTCTACAAACCCATCCAGATCCCTTTTATTTGTTTTTTTTTAATGGGGTGTGATAGACTTGTTTGCGAGTGCGTCAGATTTGCTTTTCTACTTCAAGGCTTTGAAGATGTTGTTTACAAACAAATTTGCTGAACCTGCGTAAGATTAATAGTGGGGCCCCTTTGCAAGACAAATCATTAACAAGTGGCAAAAAAGCAAGTGGATCGTGACGCATTCACGGAAACCTCCTCGTATATAGTAACGTAGATTTTGTTGCGGTTGGTCGCAATGGCTGAAGTAATAACAGCTCTTTGGCCAACTGTCCCATCCTTTAAAGGAGGAGTTTGGTTGAAATCTGGTACCAAAAGCAATTTAGTGATCTTTTTTCTAAAGAGGAGTGCACTCGGAATGAAGAGAGCTGCATCTTTCTGTATTAGGGCTGCATGATTGTCTTCAAGGATAACCCAAGAAGTTGGACAGTGAAGTTGCCTTTTGCCACGTTTGAATGGATGAACTTCTCTTGCTCCTGTTTTCTCAGCAGCAGTTGTGCTGTAGTGTCTGCGGGAGAAGGATTACACTGCATCTGGCAAAGGAAATTAAGGATTAACATGTGCATTATGTAGAAGAAACGTTATAGGAAAACTGCCATTTGTATTTCACAAGGAAATAATCCTTTAAGTCTCTTAGGGCTGACATAACTCCTTAGTTTTTCTCTCCTTTTGGAATACCCTGTGAATCCTCACGTCGGAATTAGTAAAAAACAAAGCAAACATCACAAGGATCTGGACTTTTTCAATCAGAAATGCTGGTGCTAGAAAACGGATTGCATTAAATGCTCTTGTAGAGACTAAAACGAAAAGAAACCTCACACGGTTGGGCACCAAGCTTCTGGGGTGCCTCCTTCCCGCACTGACTCTCGGGGGGTGGATTTTGGGGATTTATACTCCAGGTGCTGAGTACGATCTAGTTATGGCCAGATGCCTTTCTCCCTTGCCACAGTGAAAATGCGGAGTAATGACCTGCAGAGGACCTATATTGGTTGCACAAAACCTGAAAGAAACAGGTTTACGGGCCACAGGCTCAATCTATAATTTTGATCATTAATATTGCCCAGGAGGAGTGCTGCTCCGAGGTCAGGAGGCATTTTAGAGCTGGAAGCACCGAAATACCCGCTCACTGCTGCACTCCTTAGCTCCTGCGGCAGTTTTGTATTTCCAAATCATTGGAGGCTTCTGCCCTGAACTGCTCAGGTTTTCAAAGGACAGGTCCTAATTTCTCAGATTTGCTCAAAGCATGCCTAATCTATTTGCTTCCCCGACATGCGGATTAAGGGTTTTTAAAGCCGCAGTCATCGAGTGACAGTGGAATCGCCGATGAAAACAGTCACGTGCAGTTGCTTCTCTCAGTCCTTGCCATGCAACTGTCCAGCGTCAGTTGAGTCGTTGCTCTGAAATGGCTTGTCGCTATGGAAGGGGTTGCTGGGCCCCAGTGCAGAGCACCCTCCGGACGGCCGTTCCCTCTGCGGGGCTGTGCCTTTGCTCTCCAGCGCAGGGCTCTGATAGCATCTTCCTTTCCACTCTGAACGTTACAAGAAATGGTGAAACTCTTACAGCTGTACGGTGTTTGCTGTTTCTCAGGCGGTCAGAGGGTCACCTGTGTGCCGTGTTGTGGGATGTGTGCCAAAGCAGAAAATTAAGAAAACAATTTTTAAACATCCCCAAAAGTGGCTGCGTGACCCCGTGCTTGAACGGGAGACCCCACGGACCCCATAAACATTTTAATGTTAACTCCAAAGCTCTACCCAGCTTGTTGGAGGGCTTTACGTGCATTTACTGCAGCTGCTCCATTTACCCTTGTGCTTGAGGTTGCTGCCTCCTTCCAAGCAAAACACCGAGCTGAAAGGTAGTTCTGAGCAGAACGCAGTTGTTGGATTGGGCCAGGGGTCTAAATTTCAGCACAACGGTCGAGTGCTGACTTTGGCGATGCTAGTTCGACTAAAACAGAACGTGACACCGCAGGGTGTTATTTTCACGTGCGAAAGCTGTCATCTCACCATCTGATTTTTGGCTAAACTAAGTGTGGCTTTGAGCAATCATCTTCATAGTTTTTAACAGACTTCATGTGTACATTTATTTTAGATTTTTTGCTGGTGTATTATTTGTTGTGGGTTTTTTTGTTTTTTCCTGAATTGCTTGGACTCTATTTTCCAGCCTCCCAAGAAACAGTTAAATGACTGACTCTCAAAGGTTCGAGTACTTCTACAAACAACAGTCACAGGGAGGAAAATTAACGGTTTTCTGTTAATGACTCATATTAGTCCTCTTTGGTGGTCCAAAGTGAAGGATTATATATTTTTTTTATTTTTTTTTTCCCCCGTGTTTCTTCCATATGCCTGTCATGGGGCTGCTTTTCTGATTGCCGGTTTTGTTGTTAAAAATGTCACTCTCTTTATTCGCCCTCCTCCCCATAGAATCTTTAAAACTAAACGCAGGAAAAGTGGAATATACCTGTCATTTAGACCAGCTAGAACAAAGGTTGATAGAAAATACATTCCTAGTTTGAAGAGGCTTCCCTGCTGATTTTGTTTATCAGAAAATGGCAAGTTTTGTTCCTAATGGACTGAAATTTAAATAAAATCTGACTCTGGAAATAAAAGCAGCCATTATGACAAAATAAAATTATATATTTTATAGGAGAAATTGAATTAAAATGCTAGTTTCCTTTGGTTAAATTCTTTTACATAAGGAAATGAATAAACGAGAGTGAGTGAAATAGAACGACATAGAAAGCTGATTGTTGAAGTAAGCTTTTTAAAAATCAATAATCTCTTGTAATTTATATTTTTGAAAAAACTTTGAACAGACTTCCATACAATGTCTTGAATTATAGCTACATTTCTATGTTTCCTTTCATTAGAAGTTGAACTAGGGGTTAAATAGTGTTTTCCCTGTGGGATTTCAGGTTCTTATCAGGCTGTGGCTTTGGAGTACAACCTTCTACAAAAGAAAAGTCTCTCCAGAACCTGAGTTAATTGAACAATTTTAATTAACATTTAATATTTTTTTTTTAAATCAGGTTATTTTGCCTGCCAGAATAGGAACTTATCTATCAGGGGAGATGGTGGAACAGGGTCGGAGCTAGGGAAGGTGAAAGTTGCGAGCAGTCCGCCTGTTTGAGACTCAGCTTCCAGGGAGGCACTTCACCTGGATTCAAACGTTTTAAGATTCAGGTCCAAAAACCTAATGACTTGCACTAAAATCAACCTACATGCACACAAGATAACTTGGTATGTTGCTGTATGGACCCACAGCAATTTTAGTAACCTTAAATTAGCGTAGCTTTGGAGACATCCTTGCACATAAAGGGATTGCCTAAATTTTGAACACCGGCATGAGTTTTCCTAAAAATAAATGGTTGGGCTTTGGATAGGTAAATAGAGGAGCTTGCAAACCCTAAAATATTAGTTAAATTTAAAGGGAAAACTAGACCTGTACAAAGCTGTTGTAATGAATTTGCAAGTACATTCAAAGGCAGGTCACAACTCTGCTTTCAGGTCCCATTTGCAGATTTCCCACCAGAAGGAGGAGGCACTCCTCAACCAGAGGTGAAGAGGTTATGAGTAGTAGCCGTGGTTTATTCCTCCCTGAGATGTCCCAACTTGTTCCTAGGTGAGAGTGAGGGGGGAAATAAAATCCTGGGGTATTGTAAATCCTAATTCAGATTGTAAAAAAAAAAAATGTTAAATCACAAAATACAGATGCTTGAGTTTTCCCCTGTCCCTGCAGAACCCTGCACTCTTGACCAAGTGCAATGTTTCCTAGTGGGCAGGATGATGGAGGAGGTCTGGGAGCACCAAAACCTTGGTTCCTGCACAGTTTCTTGGTACAATGGGGAGAGCCACCTGTTTCTATCAAACCTTGGTTTTCATATCTGTAAAATGGCAGCAATGCAGCCTGGCTGTGATGAGAATGGCATTGTTAATCCCCACAGAAATCTCTGCCACCCCTGAGTGTCAGCAGGGTGATAATTATTGTCGTCTTTAAACAGTGCCTGGGGAGATCTGTTAGCAGATGTTTCAAAAGCGCATTGAAGTTGAAAATAAATAAATATTTTTGTTACTATTATTATTACGGCTGTCCACAGTGATTACGGTGATTATACAGCACCTTTCTGACATGTCCCTAATGACAAAATATTTTGTGGGCTGTGAAGGGTTGAAGGCAATTCCTCTGCCCACAGGAACATGCATATAGGACCTGGGTTTTGGGCAAATTGAGCCGGCAGCGCTTTCCCCAGCAGCATTTGGGAGGATGGAAATCCCTGGGCTTTTTTCTGGATTGATTTGCCATCCAGTGTGTCTGTGTGATGCCAGGGCTGAGTTTCTGCTGTTGCGCAGCAAGAGCACGGGCTGGCACCAGTCACGCTGTCGCACTGGTGGTTCACTGAGTCTGCCTTCAGCAATGCAGAAATGCAGAATGAATCAAGGAAATTACTAAAACCGCACTGATTCCTGTAGCGAGGTGCAATGCAATAGCATAATATGAGACTTTGCCTTCTTTCTTTCTTTTTTTTTTTTTTACCTCAGCTGACTGAGGTTGTGGTTTCACAACTGGTTTAGCTGTTTCATTTCCAAATGAAGCCTAAGCCAAAATTTTGGCTAAGCAAATTTTGGTTGTTTCTTGGTAATAGTTGAAGAAGTCTGTTCTCTGAGAAATGAAATTCAGTTTTGTTCAATGGAGAATTTGTCTGCAGACATCAAGAGATGTGTGACGTAAGGCTTACCTGTTGGTGTATTCATCGATTACTGCCTGGGTGCAGTATTTGAGAGCTCCTGGTAATATTGGTGAGGCAGAGGGGAACCAACAGCTATCACAGCTGCTTTCGTGCTCTGTCAGATGCTGAAAAATGCTCCTTTTCCAAGCGGCAGAGGGTACTGCTATGGCTGGTCATCCCCCAGGTACAGCAGGGCAAGGGCTGATGCAGAGACCGAAGGGCTGTGGGATTGCAAAGAGGCTGTTTTTCCAACAGGGCCTATTTTGTTCAGGACACCAGTGGGAGCAAGACAGGAGGATGGGACAGTCGTGTACCTAGGGCTGGGGACAGGTGGGGAGCCAATTATGGCATCTTGTGTTTTATTTTCGGGGGGATTGATTTAGCTACATGGGCCAAACAAGAGACAAGGATCCCAATTTGGACAGCTGTACATTTTCACCGGATGGACAAGATCCAGGTTGCGGCACTTCTGTAGGATAACTACGGGAAGCCAGCTTTTACAAGGGCAAGCCAGCCTCCAATGATGTTGCTTAGTGTTGAGGATGTTGCTTGGGCATGGGTGGGAATATTCCTGCAGAAACTAATGCGCTTGTTAGAGGACAGCAAGGTCCTTGTCTGCTGTGCCTGAGCACCAAGAGTTACACGCTCGCTTCTGAAGCACTTCAAATACATGCTCTGGTCTCTTCCTCATCCAACAGCAATCAAAACTCGATGGATTGTTTACGTGCTCCTTTCTGGAAAGGTTCATTCCCCCTTGAAGATGAAACAACCCCGAATAACTTACGGCTGCCACGTGAGCAAGTCACGAGTGTGTGTTTGTGCATGCTGTGTTCGTCAAACGCATCTGCGTGATGATCACAAGATAGGAAACTCCTTGCATATTTATGGGCAAAGTCCAAGTACGAACAAGGGCCCTGACAGTGTTTTCAGAAAATAAATTGCTCACGATAATCCTACTAATTCATCTGCAGGTTTTCCTCTTTCCAAACAAACCTGCACCAAGTGAAATCACTTGTAACGCAGCCAGTTACTACGCCGGTTGTATTTTAACTCTCTCGTTGAGTAGGGTTCAGTTTCTTCTTTCCCGTTTGGCTTTTTTATTATTATTTTGTATTTGATTACATCCTATTGTATGTGATACTTACCAGAATTAAGCTCTCCTCACTGTAATGAAACCTCAGTAAGCCTGGAGTGCTTTGGCAAAAGTAACCTCAGGCTTGTTTGTCGAGACGGTTCTGCCAAGCCCACACAGCTCTAATTACATCTTTTCACTGGCCTGTTTTAAACTGTCCCCTCTTTCCAAAGTCTTTTGTGTGTTACGCAGAACTACATTGTTATAATGAATACAGTATGTTTACAGTAAGTTTCATTGGAATTGGTAGCCAGGCAATTGTACGTTTTTATTAGAGGTACTGTAGACTTCCAATGGAGATAATATTTATACAGTGGTCCAGAATTGTTTGCATTTAGAAGAATAAATAAAATGAATAATATCCAAACAAGATAATTAAAATGTCAGTTACAAAGTACCTTTAATTTGCTTTGGCTTTTGATTTGCATATGCCTTCCTTTACTTTGAAGACAAAAGAGAAATACACTTGATAGCAAATATGCAGCTCTCTAATATATCATGTAATAACCAAGTACCTCCCTTTTGGACTGTATTTACAGTAAGATTGCAGAAGTGCACCCACATTTACATCTTTGGCCAGGGTTTTTCATGATACAATTATTTTTTTTGTCTGGCTCTGTCAGATGCTATCTTCCATTTTTGTTAAATCGCAACGTCATGGATGATCAGGAAAAAACCCAACCCAGTCCAAAACCAAATAAACACACAAACTCTTGAAGTTACATGTAGTGCTTGCTAAAAGCTGTGATGGACAGGTAGTTGCAGAAAACAGTTTTCTGAAGTGTGTTTCTGTAGGTACCTATATTTCATTAAAAAAAACCCCATAAGGCAAAACAACCCCCCCTGTTGTTATATACAAGATACTTAAAAATATATCACACGGTGTATAGGTGTATATATGTGTGTGTGTGTGTATATATATATACACACACATAGAAAAGAAAGTAGGGGAGAAAGAGACAGTAGATGTGTTAGTCAATCACAGACATTGAAGGCCTCTTGATTCAGCTGTGGAATATTTCCAAAGGAAGTGGACTTTGAGAAACTACAGCACTGTTTAAATTATGTGTTCAGAGTTTAGTGGCAGGAATAAGATGGCAGAAGTACATAAGTTACAATCAAAACTTTGTGAACCCGTTACCTGTTACATACCTAGAGTTTGTTTACTACGTATTCAGCACTTTTAAAAATGTGTAATCTTGCAATACCTGGGAGTATGTTTTGGACTAGCAAATTCTTTCTTGTGTTTCATGAACACCGCCATTTTTAAACATTTTAAACATTTTTCAACGTTTTTTGTCCCTTTTTTTTTTCGGTTTAACTATTTCTTGTAGCGATTACTGTGCCTATGCCATGCACTAGTTCTCCTTATTACTTACTGCTCTCCATTTTGATCTTATGTACGGGTACTTTGCAAAAACTGTTGGGATTACTCAAGATGAAAGGGTTGCTATGCAAATATGAAATCTTACTCCCTAGTATTTGTCACTAGTTGCAAAGCATAGAATTTAAATGAACAATTGTATGGCACCCTAAATAAGTAGGGATGCTGGCTATCACGGCCTGTACGTCTCCGAGACAAGTGCAAAAAGCAAGTTAAGATTTTTATTTTTATAATAGTTATTTCTATTCTCAATTTTTCTGGCACGCTTTGTTAAGTAGATCTTTATTTCCGGAGACTGAAATGTACTCCTCTTTCTTTTTCCTTAAAAATTAAAAGCTTCTACCTTAAAGAAGTGAATGATACATTATCTGCTATCTCTAAATTGAACCCATTTGGAGCTATTTGCATCCTGTAGAAACCTACAGCTGAGTGCTGTGCTCAGAGGTGTAATGACTGGTTGTCACAACACGCTGGAGGTGGCCCCATAACAAAATGATCCCCTGTCAATCCCCTTGCAGGAAATGCATTGGCAACCTGTAATTCAGCTTCAGTATTAACATCCTGCCTGGGTTTTGTTAAATAGCACATTCTAGGAAGTAGATCTGCTGAACTTGTGCTTAATAATGTTTTAAGGGGAATATTTGATGGAAGTTTTAGAAAGCATCGCATGGGGTTAACAGTGATTTGTCATTTGTTTCTAATTAAAGGACTTAATCTCTTATCACTAGAACAGCCTATTTTTTTGTACTAAAGGCACAGATGTGAATGGAAACATATTAATGAGATGTCATACTACACAGTCATTTAGTGTTTTGTTTAACTTAAACATAGCAGAAAATGTGCATCTAAGTAGACACATGTAATGACATTCAGATAGAATTATAATTTCCCACATTTGCATAACCTTTAGCAGCGTCCACTTTAGATCCACCTTGCGGTGGTTATTCTGTATTCAAAATTGATGATTGTCATAGTAGTAAAAGGGTCTAAAATCACACAATGACATTGTTTTCCAGTCAAATGGCCTGTTGTTTTACTTAAACCAAACATACGTCGGTTCGACTTTGGCTCTTGAGCGAAACAAAATCTCTCCAGTCTGACAGTTGTGGTTATTGCTCCTGCAAAGTGATGAAAAGCAAAGGCTAATCTCATCTGTAGGTACCGTACCTGTTCTTGTCAGGTACATAACAGCCATTTTACTGCAGAAATAATTAAAAACTAGGCAAAAGCGACATGGGTTAGTATAATGTTAAAGGCCCAAAGGGACTATTTTGNTTGCTCCTGCGAAGTGATGAAAAGCAAAGGCTAATCTCATCTGTAGGTACCGTACCTGTTCTTGTCAGGTACATAACAGCCATTTTACTGCAGAAATAATTAAAAACTAGGCAAAAGCGACAAGGGTTAGTATAATGTTAAAGGCCCAAAGGGACTATTTCGGTCACGTGCTGTGGCACAGACCGTCGTGCATCACTCGGTAACTTCTCCATCAAGCCCAGATAACCTGTGGATGAGCTAGAGGGGGCCATCATTTCCAAAAAGTCCCTTTCTTGAGGTCACAAAACAAGTTTGGGTTAGAGCAAGGACGAATGTGTCATCTAACATATTCAAATGCACTATTGAGGGATTTTTGGGCCTAGGTATTCAGCATGCGCACTACTGGGAAAACCCTATGAGAAATGAAAGGTTTCAGTCAGATTAGGTATAACACAGTTGCAAAATAAATATAATCAGTGAAAAATTCATCAGTTATACTTTTTTTTTTTTTAAACTCTGAGAGGTGTGTGAAGCTGCTGCTGCTGCTCCGAGTTGGTGACTCCAGCTCTCCCGGCACATCTCTGCGTGCCAGGACAAATGCCATCGCTAACACCAGAGACCGGCACTAGATAATGTCTGTGTGGAAAATGCCAGTCCATTTTTATTTACTAGACAAACTGTCTGCTTTTTTGACCAGAAGATTGGGTGCTAAGACACCTGGGATTTATTTCACTGGCTGTCTTGCAGTATAACTCGAGGCAAATTGCTTAGAGATGAATTGTGGCCACACTGCAGCGGGGTGTCAGCGTTTCCTTTAACTAAATCAGAATTTCTGTTTTAATTCCGTGTGCCAGACTCTAAGTTGACTTATGCACATATCATAATGTGGCTTCAGGATGCCTCTCTGTTATTTTGGATGACTGAGAAGGGTAAGAGCGATCATTACACAACCTGCCTTAATAGCTGCAGTAAAAAAGTCTAGCATTGCTGTCAACTGTTGTGGCAGTCACTCTGAGAAACCGTGCTCTTTACTTTTTACTGGACTTTTCATATAGTTAACAGTAATCAGAAGAAAATAACATCTGCTCCAGTTTTCACTTAAATAGCGTATGGGTATCTAGGTAATTGCTAGGCCACTCTCCATCATCTTTGAAAAGTCGTGGAGAACAGGAGAGGTGCCTGAAGATTGGAGGAAAGCCAATGTCACTCCAATCTTCAAAAAGGGCAAGAAGGAAGACCCGGGAAACTACAGGCCAGTCAGTCTCACCTCCATCCCTGGAAAGGTGATGGAACGGCTCATTCTGGAACTCATCTCCAAGCACATGGAAGAGGAGAAGACTATCCGGAGTAGTCAACATGGATTCACCAAGG
>VZSC01007744.1:84691-187626 GCA_013398225.1 Steatornis caripensis
CCCTACCATTCTATGTTTCTATGATTCTATCTCACATTTGGAAAAAAACTGGATGGTTCCCATGCTGGAGGCGACATCAGATGGAGCAGTACTGGGTGCAGGTAGTCTTGCAGGTCTCAGACAGGTCACTTGTAACTTGCAATGCAGAGCAGGGAAGCTGCAAAGTGCCCAAAGTTGCAGCAGCCAGTTGGATGTCTGTGGGGCTCCTTCCTTAGGGAAAGAGCTGATTGCTGGATCGTGACTGCCCCAAGGACTGCTTATGGTCCTGCGCCAGAACAGTCTATGCAGTGTCAGCACAAATAGTAAACATGCTTTGAATAAGGATAAAGTCAAATAAACATAATACAGAACTTTTTCCCCCCAAGTGCTTTCCTTTCCCATTCTGAAACTACCGTGACAGGCTGCTCTGCTTTTCTTTCCCCAGCGCCGGGATGGCAGCTTCCAAGTTGATTTTCATCCTGTTCTCTTTCCTACATATTCATTTGCCAGCTTAGTCTCAGCGCCACTTTATATCTCCGCTTTCTCCACCATCACAGTCATGACCAGTAACGCCATTGATTACTGTAATCTTTTCCCCTTAAGCTTTTCACTTCCCTTCTTTAGTCTTTCCAGAGTGCAGCTACCAAAATACCTTACTCTCCATCCTTATCAGCACAGCACTCTTTCCTTCCTTGTAATCTCACCCTCAGTTCCTGTTACAACCCAGGAGTTGAGCCAGGGCTGTCCATAATCTTTGCTTCAACTACATTGCAGTAATTTTTTTACTTCCTCTCTTTTAGCGACCTTTTTCTCAACATAATAACATTTTTTAAAAAATATCTCACACCCATTCAATTTTCACTCACTAAGCTTTTTATATTGCTCCGAACCCCTTTAGAAAAAAGCTCTTCCTGAAAGCCTTCCTACCGAGATCTCCCTGAGACTTACTTTATGCTTCCTGATAGCTTCTTTCAATTTCCATCTGTACTCCTCTTGTATCCTGTCTTTACAGTCTTGGCCTATGAGTACTCAGCTATGTCATTGTGGTCTTGGACAGAGATACTCTACTTGTGTGCAGGAGATGTGGTTAATTTAATTGCAGTGTTGGGATGATACTGCTTCAAGGGCAGGATGCTATCAGGAATGCTATTTGAGGAGTGGCTGTAAAATCAAGGAAGAAACAGGGAATAGCGGTAGTAGTGGAACTGTGAAGTACCATAGCTTGAACAATTGTCTACATTAGGTGTTGGGGCAAAACAAAGTGATTTGTTTTTTTTTTTTTAATAGAACTAAACAGGCCCCTGAGACAGCAAAAGTTGAAAAATATTTTTACTGTCTCTCCTTCTGGCTTTTACTTACTGTCTTTTTCTTACTCTACTTCATTGCCAATGCTTCTAAAAGGAAAGCCTTCAGGACAAATGTCTAGAAGAAGTAACACTTTCCTAACAAATGGTTATGGTTGGCAATGGGTGGAAAATCGTTCCTTCCCTGGGAGCAATATAGTGCACGTGGGCTAGGCAGCGCTTTTGCTCGACAGGGTTGCAGGTTAACCACATACTGTAAAGGAGAAGTGAATCAGCTGGCCAAGCCCTTGGTCAGGTTTCCTTAGCTTTCTTCCAGTTGGATTTTGCATAATTATATTTTTTTCAGAAACTGTTGATTAGGCACAGAAAGAAGTAATAGTTTGGCATTTATGTCGCTGTTTAAAATGTTATCCAGAAAATTAAGGTTATTTATAAAACAATAGCAGTAGAGTTTAGCCAGCTATGAAAATCAATTGCCAGAAATCATGGAATCCATAAAAATGAAAATTTGGTTTGAAAAAGAGCTTGTAATGTTAAGATCAGTTGATGTATTTTCCACCAGAGAGTTCTTTTGATGTCAGCTTTAGCAAATAACGCACTATTTTAGTGATTTTATTTTTGTGAAATATACATATGTATTTATATGCTAGTAATGATTAAAACAACTGATTAAATAAGCTTGCATTTTAAAACAAAAGTGCCTGTGTGTTTCCTCTAAACTAGTTTATAGAGATTATGAAGTAACCCTGCAATGGTGACAGTCAGTTTATCAAAATGTAATACTTGAAAGTAAACGAAGATTATTTATGTCAATATTCATTTACTTTTAGTACGGTAACTCCAACTAACTGTTTGATCCATTACACTTCGATTCAAAAGATTTCTCAGTCAGTCAAAGAAAAAATATTCATTAAAATAGTTAAGGCAGAAATACAATGGAACGGTCCTAATTGCCTTAGAATAACATTCTGCACACAAAGTTGCGTGAGTAAATCTTTTTCACATGGGTAGGAAAGGTCCCTACGTATTAATTTAGAGACTTAAACCATGAATGAACATAAACCCACGTTTTTCCATTCAGAACATTTGGACAACGCTGCCTGTTTCCCTTAGTGCTTTCTTTTGTATTTTCTTAGTGGGAGACCAGTTATAGTAGGTGACGTCCCTTCTTTTATAACAAATTGTTTCCTTTGGCTGGTGTGGTTGTGATAATTAAGACTGTTCTTTCGGAATTCCAAATTTTACTGTTTCCTCGCTCGTATTTTAAGTTTTCCTTAAAATGAAAATAGCGATATGGTAAAAAGAATCCAAAGCCATGTCTGTAAAGTAACAGTTAAGAGCAACTATATGTAACAACTATATTAGGTTATTTCAACATGCCGTGGTTTTCTCAGGTGGCTCTAACCTTTGGCTGTTGCTGATAGTCAAGAACAGCTCCTTGCTAGAGCTCTATAAAAATGTTTCCTGGCATTATGAAACATCTTTTTAGAGGAAAGGACAGAAATGTGTTATTTTTATTTGAGCAAACGTTCTCCTTTTGTGAAGATGTTCTCCTTTGCTTAATGGAAAGATTGTGATGCAAGTGAGATTATTTCAATTTTTTACACCAGCTATCAAATACAGCGGAACTAGATGGCCTTAAAAGAAACTAATTGAAAATTTTAGCCCTTCTGTACACCTGCTAAAAAGAAAAATCAGATTCCGTTTTGGAGATGAGACCTATGGTTTTCAGTCTTTAGTTTTCTTATTTTAGTCACTCATGCATTTTAATGTTGAGTGAAGCTCAACGGCTGTGCTACAAACTGCAGAACAAGTCTGGTGGTCGATTTGGCTATCACTCTATCTCTCTCTGTGACAAGGGCAAAGACTTAAATGCTTTTCCATTTCACCTGAGCATATTGAGTGGTCAGGCATGGTTTGATGGCAGAAGACTTTATTATCAGGGCTATCTGCATACCTAGCAAGGCAAGTGTCGTACAATTTTAGCATTGAAAGGTATGCTGGTTTGTATGTCTAGAGAACAAAAATTAATTCTGTGCCAGTCAGAATGCAAATTGTTGAACCTATTTCTTGTCTTTTCTCATTAACTGGAATGTAAAACCCGCGTAGGACATAACCTGTAGAGAGTTGCCCCAACATCATTACCCAGCCCAAGCTCTTCATCTGACCAAGAGACTGCCGGTCCTTTCAAGTGCACAGAGAAAGTCATTAGCCCAGAGTTTGCTAAGCATTTCTGTTCCCCTCTCTGCTTTCTGTAAAAGTTTGAAAAAGGCTCATAAATGGCAAAAAGGCAATTGTATACAGGAAATGTAACTTGGCAATAAAAGCTCTGAAATTTTGAAGTACACTACATGGTTTCTGAATAAATATTTCTTTAATGTATGTAATTACCAGATCAGCAGAATAAATGTGGTCATGTCCTTGTAATTAATACATTGTCAAAAGTTCATTTAAGTATAATAATTTCACAGGAAAAATGCTGTATATGTAGTTTATGCAATAATTTGTTAAATTAAGTGCAATAAATGTAAAATTATTGGTAGTTATATATTTATTTGTTTAAGTTCTCATTGCTTTCAACATGCTAATACTCTTAAATGGATTTTTTTCATAAAAATTGCTAAAAATTAAAGTTCTGTAATAATGTTTTTCTTCTTTTTGCTAAAGGAATTTTCAAGCAGCACCACTTAGTACAGCAGCTGCACTTGGCAAATATTTAGTTAAGAATTGTGTAACCAAGTTGGCAAAGGTTTGAAGATCCAGTGAGGAATGCACAGAGAAGGATGCCTGTTTATCCACTGTAGAAAAACAAAATGTTTATCCCCAGATTTGGTGTCATACTTTTTCAATTCTACTCGGAGCCAATTACAGGGCTGGGTTAAATGTTACAGCTGTGTGGAGTTTTTAGCAATGTGAAGAGTGTCATTCTTGATATTCAGAGCTTATTTAAAATAATTATTCAGAAAAGAAGTATTCTGATTCTTCCCTGCCAATCTCAAAGTGGTGTCTTTTGTCTGGTGGCTCATTTCGTTATCACTGGGGAAGCAGAGGCTGTGGAGCGGTGATGTGACCATGAATACCGGTGGTGTCACGGCCAGGTTACCCAGCAATACCAATTTGTTCTCAATCAGCATGTAGATATTACTGACTTCTGGTGACCTGTATATTTCAGAGAAATTTCTGGTAGTTTTAGACTGGTCGGAGGAGGGCTGGTGGTACCTGCTTTGGCACAAAGCTTGTTAAGAGGAAGCTGTCCCGTTGCCACATGTTGAACAGTTTGCAGGTGGCAGAAAGACAGTTTACTGGATCAGGCCTTTGTGCTGTACAGTCATGGCAGTTCTCATCCGGCAGTACAACTCCTTAAGTCTATGTATTATATTCTTGGGCAGAGATTAGTTTTACTTGACCATTCATACGACAAATTAATGTTACATATAGAACTGGAATTCAGCTCCCCAGTTTTGAAACTTGTGCCCGGTTGATGCTTGCAACACCACACCTCTCCCATATGACATAAACCACAGAATGACTAAGAGACTATAGGACTTTATAGTACTCCTACTCACACTCAAATTTACCCAGGCAGTAGAAGCCTCCTATTCTGTTTGTGGAGACATTAAATCTTCAGCTTTCTTTTCTCGCTGAAATTTCATAAAAGTCGGTAACTTGTCATCAACTTGATGACATCAACTTGTTGCCAACTTGATGACAACCATGAGTTCAGCATGTGGGGCAGTATTTGAAGACTATGGACTAGGAAGGAATTCAGGTGGTTTCAACTGAAACTGGAAACGAACCAACCCAACCAACCAACCAAAACCTTGTTGGATGAGCAGGCTCAGAGAGGGCAGTAGCTAATGTGTGGATTAAATCCTCATCCCTGGACATCTGTGAGAAATGATAGAACCCACAGAGGTCTCTCTGGGACTTACTCTGTGCTGACATCTTTATCGATGACCTGGAGGAGGCAATGGGGTTCACTCTCTACGTGTTTGCAGATAACTCCACAATAGGGATGCAGGTGATAGACTCAAAGTCAGGGCTTCCTTTCAGATGGACCTAGACAAGTTGGGGAAGTGGTTCAGTAGGAGCTACAGGAAAATCGACAGGGAGATACGCAAAATTCTGCCCCAGGAAGGATTAACTCCCGTGAACAATTCTGCTGGAGACCCTCTGGTTAGTGAGCAGGTCTAGGGAAAATGCCCAGGTGCTGGTGGGCAGTGAGCTGTGTAGGAGCCCTGCAGCATCCTGGGCTGTAGGAGCAGGGATGTGGCCAGAGGCTGACGGCTGTGATTATGTCCCTTTACTCAGCACTTGATGTGCAGCAGGAGGATGAGGGGCAATAGGCATAAGTTAGAAAGGTAAACATCCACACTGCACGTGAGGAGGAACTTTTTCTCCATGAGGGCAGTCAAGCAGGGGCCCAGCTTGTCCAGAGTTGTTGTGCCATTTCCACCCTTGGAAATTTGCAGGGCATGAGCAGATTAAGCCCTGAGCAACCAGGTTGGACCCCAGAGCTGACCTGCTGAGGCAGGAGGTCAGGGCAAAGACCTCCCTTAACCTCCCAAACTACTCTGTGATCCCATGGATGTGAGGAAGCGTTAAAAAAAAAAATAAATATCCAAAACTGTAAATCTGAGCCACACTTTGTCAGCTCTGAGTTACATGCTAAGAGTAAATTACAAAACACGATGAGAATCCAAAATAATCTCTGCCCTCTGTGCAGGAGAGCAACAGACAAAAAAGATGTCTCAAAGCTCGCCTACCTGACCTACGTGGCAGGCTGCTGGCCAAAGGGCGGGTGCCCTTTTGTTATCAGAACAGCCAGAAACAGGGCAGCTTGCAAGGAAACTTGAGCAAGCTTGTTGTGATGCTAAACCAAGAACTGCCCCAAGCACAAAGGCTGAAAAGGCCTGTATTAGGACTGTGTAAAGACCCTGTCAAGCTAATACTGCTGCTTTTCTCTACTTCCACCTTCATCGCTCACCCTACTGCAATTTCTGGGGAACTACAATAAAGCTCTGGTGAACGGCATTTGACCTCGTTTGTGTCTTAATCTCACGTCTGGGAATATCATGAACCTCCCGAACGGGCAACCGGACCGGGCCGTAAGTCTGCCAGCTCCAACATACAACCCACTGGATACTGCGTTTCAGTGCTAACACTTATATTTGCTCCAGTGAGATATAAAGGTTACTTGACCTCACAACCAGGTCATGAAGCACATACGACATCTTGCAATTAAGCTATAAGGTTCATTGACAAACATCGTTCAAGAAATACGATTTAGATGGTTACAAGAAACCATTAAAATGTTGTGATACTGCAGGGAAATTGGCTTCAATGGGTCTATATTGTAGCTCGGCATTGAGACATCGTATGCAGCAAGAAAAGAGCGATGCTACTCATAAACAGAGGAACATTAATTATATACATTTAATTTTATGTAAGATCACACTTGTGGA
Organism: Steatornis caripensis; assembly: GCA_013398225.1. Lineage (NCBI taxonomy): Eukaryota > Metazoa > Chordata > Aves > Caprimulgiformes > Steatornithidae > Steatornis > Steatornis caripensis. The sequence goes on from VZSC01007744.1 coordinate 91,440, forward strand.
AAACATAAGAAAATTCATGTGTTGTAAATGTAATCGTTTTTCCTGAAGGAATTTTCCATTATTATTTTATGATGATAAAATAAGGTGTACTGATGTATTCTCAAAATAATATTGTGTTTATTTTTACGTATTTCAATAATATTGAGTCAATAAAGATAATATCAGGAAATCTATGAACTATAATGAATTTTATTTACATTTTTATTACGGCACTAACTTCACATCAGTTCCCTTCAAGTGTATATTTGGAAAAAAAAATGTGCAAATCATCTCTTTTTAGCAAAACTACCCAAAACATCTCAATCACTTTTGTAATTAAATTTTTATTGCAGTGTTTGAAAATATTTACATCAGCAAGAAAAAAATGTTCATCAAATGAGGCCACATTCTGGAAGAACAGGCAAAATGGAGTAACGTAAGTGAAATATTACATGATGAGATCTGGCCCTTGACTTGATAGCCTTTTTCCGGAAAATTGTAGTATCAGTACAGTAAAATGAATATATCTCAGCATAGAGAGAAGTTCCAGAACTCGTTCTGCAGCACAGTATTGGTAGATGAATCTCTTTCTTTTTAAAGTTGTGCTTCAGATTTGTCATGATTTTATTAAATGGGATTGACAGTAATTCTCAAATCGTAGTCTGAAGACACTGTTATCTAGAGGCTTTAACCACTGGTTACAGTCAGAATCAGTCAGCTGTGTCTTCAGAAGTGCTTTTAACTAAAGTTCTGAGGAGATGAGTGTTTTGGACTTAGAGAGAAATTTTGAAGGTGGACGGCAGTCAGTTGGCACAAAAGTTTTGGGGCTCGATGGTCCAGAGCAATTAATGCAATGATTGTGTATTGGAACCTGGGAGGAAAAAGGTGGTTTTGGCAGGGATGACTGCAAGGTCTTAGCCACCTCTACACCGCTGTGTCATCATTTGGAAGCGTTACTGGCACAACTGATGGCGTTTGTTTAAGGCAGCCATCTGGTAAACATGAGACTATAATGCACCATATTGCACTCCCAATAACATTTTAAACTGTTTGCAATCTCAATGAACTTTTAACTTTTGAAACGCATGCACAGAGGACAGTTCCTTGCTTCTGTTGGAGGGAATATCAGATTTACATAGTGTCTGTATACTTTCATTTCCAAAAGCTGAAAGTCGACAGCCAGAAATAAAGCAGGCCAAGAGCAGCAAAAACTCATTGAAACCTCTGTTCGCTGTTTTTCAATTCTGTTTTATTCATTTTACCGCTGCAGCTTGGGGTTGGTCTTCTGGATTGGGCCACTGGGAGCTGCAAGGCGTGGACCTCACTTGTTTTTGCCGAGGAGGAGACGGCAGGAGTTCTTTTTGAAACTCTGGTGTTGAGAGTGTGCAGAAGTGCCTCTAACCAGTAACTACCTGAAGTTGTGAGCAAATATGTAACTTTTTAGAGCTTTTCTGCTTTTTCTTTTCTTTTTTTTTTTTTCCTTCTTTTGCTATGCGTTCTTCACACAGCGGATGAAGAGATGAAGCATTCCTTGTTCCCTTTTGGTAGGGTAGCTCTTGGGAAAACAACACAAATGGCAGAAGAGTAATCTACTTCACCTGTTCACATGTATTCTATTCTATTCACGTATATTCTACTCTATTCCTTTACTGTACTGTATTCTAAAATAGTGATGTCCACAGCTGACTGTACATTGCATCTGAGCTTATTTCCTACACCCTTTAGCATAGTGTTGTTGCTCTGTTCTGGCTGTGAATACCCAGAACAAGGGCTCTGTGGCTTTATTACGTACTGGAAAGAAATCAGTGTACTTTCATGCATCCGTATGAATTCAGTGTTGATGAAATGTGGGTTCACGTTTCCAAATTGTTTCCAAATCCAAGCCACCTTCCTGACCTGAATTTTCTATGTCTCTTTTTGCACCAGGCATCTTCATTGAATGGACACTCTGTACAACTACGTAGTTAGTTTCGTCTTCCAGAGGGAAGCGTGCTGAGTTTCACATGCTGCCTTCCCTGTCGTACCGCTACCGTACACCACGCTACTCAGACGGGGTGGCGACAGATAGTTGCCCTATTCTTTTCCATATAGTGCATCATGTTTTTCGCTGGATATTTCAGCAATGAGCCATCTCTTTTAGGATGATACCCCATTATTATAGTATGCCAGATACTTAAGTCAGGGCATTGATATATGGCATTAACACAATGGAAATAAATTCAAACTCATACATTGTATTTCACACACTGCGTTTTATCTTGACCTCCTAAGGTGAGAGACAGATGTTTTCCATTGGCAATGCTATGGTTATTTGTTTATTTTTGTAAGATGCACATCTGAAACCCACCTATATAAAACTGGAATATGGGCTGCATTTTAAATGGAACTGGGGGAAAATGTGCAGGCTTTGAGAGATGAAGGGGGAAAAAAAACCTGCAGCAAGCACCAGGATACGTGAGTGAGTAAGCATAATAGATCAGAATAAGGCCCTAAATCAACTTTATTTTCACAGTTCTAGCATCATAAAAAGTGGGTGGCAGTAAACCAATTATTATGCAACTTAATGAACTAATTAGGAAAATTAGAGCAATAATGGTACTGGTACTGACTGATCTGAATATAAAAAGTAGAATTAAGTTCTCAGTATTGACTTTTTCAATACAAAGGATTATATAACAACTTTTAAAGGACTTCGAATTTGGGAAGAGGGAGGATTGCATCTGTAGTTGCTGTGGGTACCCAAATGATCTGCTCTTTCATGTCCTGAACTCACTGTCTAAGTACGCTCGTGCACAGATTTAAAAAAAAGAAAGTAAGGACCAGATCATTAAAAGCTTCATTTGCATTTACGTGCCACTAAGTTCTGTTGAAATACTGTTATCTGTGGTCAGTAGGTGCTTAAATACTTTGAGCATATGGCTTAGGTGGCTGGTCCTGCAGACTGGTGACATGCAACCTGGTACTGTGAAATTGCTGCATAAACCCCAGCGCTGGTTTAAGCTTTTGTGGGAGCAGAGTTTGCACCAAACTGAATGCACAGGAATAGGAGAATGTAATCACAGAAGCACAGCTTCTCGTCCTTAGTATTAGCATCGTAGAACATGCTATGCTTTAAGCTATTTAAAAAACACATAATAGTGTACGTGTTGACAGAAATTATAAATATGTTTCTATCAGATCAGTATTTCTCATTATACCTCTGAGATTATGTACGAGTGTTTCAAGACATTCAATAGTTTGTTCATTTTCTTTCTTTACAACATTTCTGCCTTTACACATGTTGATAATATGGTGTATGATTATGGGCCTAAGCATTTTCTCTTTAACATCAACGACAAGGTTCCTTTTGCCTTCATTGCCAAAACTGAAATGAACCCTCATAAATTTCTTCATCATTTCCTTGCTATTGTGAAATGTACTATAGTGTTTTCTTTGATTCATGTTTCTTCAACATACAATTATAAAATAGGATTTCTTTACTACTTTTCACACGATTCCATGTCTGCTTTATCTACATTTGGCAAATTTAAGAGCTGTAATATTTGTACATGGCACATGTTGAATTTTTTTAATGTTCTTTATGATATTTGGTTATGGAATTGCTCTCATAGATTGAGCCCTGCATGTGTCAGGGCAGTTTCTGTCATGAAATATAAGCCTTGCATTCTCAAATGGAGTGCTACTCGCGTGTGCGTACCCAAAGACACGACTTGGCTATGTCATTATTTGAAGAATTGGGCTATTTCAGATAGCGTCTGTATTTTTTCCAGGAAAGCAGCTGTTTGGTCCACAAGTGTTTCATCACAAAGCAAAGGTGAAAGTCATTTCTTAAATAGCTTCATGGAAAAGCACAAGCAAGAAGAAAAATAATTTCTGCTTTCCACGATAAAAACAATCAATATGAATATTTTGTTTATTTTCCTGGTCAAAAAGTCACTGTCAGAGTATATTTAAAGCAAATGGGAAGAGATGGGAGGGGCAGATGGCCTTAAAGCAAATGTATCGCATACAATACTTTTTAAAAAAGAGAAGGAACACAGGCCAGCGTGTTAAAAATGAGTATTTCCAATACAATTTGTCACCCATGCATAAATCTTGCTGACATTTTCAGTCACTTTAATAGCCTTCCCATTTTATAAATCAGTATGAACTTGCACAGTTGCAAAAAGTGTGTATTTTGAACATCTCATTTGCATACTTTACCAAAAGCCAATGAGGCAGTGGAAGCAACACTGGTGATCATAATAAGTGTTTGGGAAAAGGCAGAAAGATCACTAATGGTTTGCCTTTAGGGATTTCTGTACTCCATAGGGGACGAAAATGAGAAATATTTTTCAAACAGCAGGGGTAAAGGTTTTAAAACTAGAAACACATGGAGTGATAAAAATGTTAGTGCCACAGGGCGCATAGCAGGAAAAATTTACAATGTAAAAACTGTAATTTCAGCATTAGGAAGTAATAATCGTGTTTCATCATTGTTATTAAAGCATGACCCTTAAAGTCACATAAATTAGATATAACTTTCTAGAGAAGTGTATTAATCTTCAATGGAAAATATTAGGAAAGTTTATTATCATATGAAGATCAGAAGAAACTGGTTTTTATTAAAAAAAGAACTTTAACTTGGTGGTTGGGGCATTTTTTTTTTTGAAGAAATCTCTAGCATTTTGAAACAGCAGCTAGACTTGTGTTTACTCAATGCAAAATGCAGTGACCAGCTTTGCTCTGAAAACGAGTAATAGTTACATGAGAAGAAACAAACAACCAACAATTAAAGAATGAGCTAAGGAAATCCAGGAAGTTCTATTCATAGGCATAAATGGCTTATATTTTGGTCAACGTAGTCTTTCTATTGTGTTGATGCCAAATGCATCCAAATGATTAATGAAGAATGTTAGAGTCGTCGTAAAAAAAGAAAAATAAAATTGTAGCCCGAGGTACAACAAGAATATCCACTGGTAGGCTTGAAATAGAACTGGTTATCCGAGATGTGTAATTAGTGACTGAGGCATGGTTTCCATCCTATCTGTAAAGCGCAATTTTATGAGGACTTTGTATTTCTTGTGAGTGCTGTTTAACAAGGTCACTGCACCTGAAAGAACTTTTGGGTAAATTTTTGTTTTCAGAAATCTAATGCCACACTAGTGCCGGGGGTGTGGGAGCCCCCAGGTCTCCTAGCCTCGGCTATGAAAAAGTGATGCAATGTGGTAGGAGTGGACCTGCTAGGAGGAGCACCTGCCTCTGAGGACCACACTGTACCACTGGAGTGGATTCATCCAGGATGAATGGGATTTTTGTTGCCTTCCTGGCTTCAAAATCCAGGAGTTTCTTGAAATGGAGTGTTCAGGATGTGAATTCAGCACTCTGCTGTGGCCCACAGGAGCTGCCCAGGTGATAATCACAATAAGATCTCTGCATTTCTGTTTCCATAATTTTATCTTGAATTTTCTCTTCTGGATTTCAATTTAAAAAACTAAAGTAGAATAGCCTGTAAAAGAGAACTCAGGTGAACCTAATAGACTGGATGTACTTTTAATTTTCTGGAGATAAAAATGGAATAGCACTGTGTTATTGATAAAGCCTTTTGACTTCATGCAAGACAAACAAGCTTTGACCTGTTAAGGTTTGCAATTCTGGAGGCATCTTGTGTCAGAGCACTGAGCATGTGCCTTCTGGAGTATGATTTAGCCAATTCTCCATTGCTCAGTCACTAGAGTGAAACCACTGGTAACAGAATAGTACAGAAAAGATCCCTTATCTGTCCCCCCATGTTGAATGCCCTCGTTGTTAGGACACAAATTTTGACTTCCTCCTACATACTCTATTTCTTGTCCTGTGACTCTTTTTTTTTTTTTAATCCACATTTGTTCATCTGGAAGAGTAAGAGGGCCGTAGTTCATTTGAAAAAGTAGACATCCCCTTCCCAACTTAATCTGTAACTTGACTTTGTGGGTAGCCTCCAGAGAAGCAGTAAACTCTTTACTAAGTGCTCCAAACATAGGAATGCTATGCATAAGGAGGGCATCATTATTATCTCTCTCTCCAGCTGTGTTCTTATGTGAAAATGGTTGTAGCTGTTGTTTTTTCTGTCCCTTTCTGCCAGTCCCTCAGGCAGTTTATGAAGCTCATGCATAGCCAAAGATTAGGCATCGTGCTTCTCTGTGCCGTTGGAGCTAACAAGGCAAACTTGCCCAAATGTATGGGGGTTTTTTGGTGGCTTGTTTTTTTTTTTTTAATGTTTGCATCAGACATTTTTTGAAGATTTCTGACACTAACCTTGGTGGCAGAAATTGTCATTTTCCAAACAGAGAATTTGAAATTCTTTCACTTTGTAAAAGATCATCAGTTTTCTAATCCAACTTCATCTTCTTAGTCACTATGTGCTAAACACCAGCTACTGAAATGGTCCCAATGGAAAAACGTTCATCATTTTCTTGCCGAAAAGGGAAAGATATTAAATATTGCTCTGTTTAAAACAAGGCAGCTAAAGTAAGATAAAGAAATAGGGAAAATAGTGCATAAGTGCTGAATTTGTTGACTTTATAGCTTTATGGTGCATTTTGAGAAAATTCTACTGTTTTCAGATAGTCCTTTACCATAAGGTGAAATGAATGACAGAAATGACTTGCTACTCAATATTATTAGCCATCTGCTTTATCCTGGTGTAAATTGATTTAAGAAAGAATTTGGTAAGTGTTGAGAAGTCTATATGATGTTAGAGACTAAAGCTTTCCATTTCCAAATACAGAATCCTTCTTTATCTGGAAGTCTGCTGCTGAGGTCCCAACTTCATTAGTCAGCAGTCTGCTTCTATAATCATGAACTGTAGAACAAAATTAAGAAAAAAAAAAAAGAGTCCCAGTGTATGATAGATTTATGTATATTTTTAGCATTTCAGATTTCAAGAGTAGACTGGTGGCACTCAGTCTGACAATGAACTCGAGTGATCTTAAGAATTATTAATAACATGCATCCTATAACAGTATCCATCCATGGGACCAAATGTGGTCAGCATGGAAAGCAGTGCTCTCAGTATACCAGCCGATATCTGCTCTACCTATTGTTGTATAAGTGGAAATTTCTATTGTATAAGGGACTGACACCAAATGTTAACTTAAGTCGTCAAATTGTAGACTAGATAATGCTGTATGCTGGTGTTGCAGTCATGAAACATCTGTCTTTGTGTGGATGGTAGTCAAAAATTGAGCCTTGTTTAGAATTTCAGGCTCTGAAGCTGGGGCCCGTAACTGCTAATACAGGTGATTAGGTTTAGTTTTGGAGATCAGGAGTGTTTTTACATTTTCTAAATGTGAACTGCAACAATCAGTCTTTAAAAGAGTTGTACACATAACACGGAGGTTTTTAACTGGTGTATGAAAAGTTTAGAATACAAAGTTCAATATAGTTCCCTACCTTTTGGAGGTTGGCATTAAGAAATTTCAATCTTTTCCTTTGTGTATTGAATAATCTTTTTAAATACTGTGATTACATTTACTCTGATGTTAACTTGGTAAAATTTAGTACATTGCTTTGTATCTATTCAGTTCATTTATAATATGTATAACGTGTGGTCTGGACTTTGTAGTCTAATAGTTCTGTTTTTCAGGATCCATTCCCCATACCTTTTAATTTGTGATACTTTGAGTCCCTCAGCTTAGGTGCTTCAGTCTGAGAAATTAAATGAGCAAAACAGGCTCAACTTTAATGACCTGTTTAAGACCATCTTTTCAATAATCAAAATACTAAATGGCAGGAAAGAAGTGGAAGGTGTACCTCTACACGATACATGTCTAATGTATACAAACAGTCAAAGAGAAGATAGTAGGACCTTTAAGGCCAAACCTAATATTTACAACTTGAATCATTTCAGTGAATAATTTGAGGTGATACCATTTAGAAAGTGGTAAGAAGAACTGGGAGAATTGTGATATAGCTATAGCAAATACATGTTGGGGAGTGGTAAAAGGTGGAGAGACGTGCTGAAAGAAATTAAGAGTAGAGGTTATCAAAGATCAGACTTAAAACTTGTAATTCATGAAAATATTACATAAAAGCTTTGCAAAAAAAAAATTGACTTTTTTTTTAGCACAGTTTGGAAACATCACCAGTTCAAAACTGATATGAGATATACAGGAAGAACTAGACCATGTTGAAAGCTGAAGCAGTTTGTATGGAATTAAATTTAGCACTGTGAAATTTAGCTACTCATGAAAGAAATTTTCTATGAACTGGAAGTTCTCAACAGAGAACAAAAGAGGAAAAAAAAAGGAGTTGATTGCATGTGGGTATTACAAAATGATTGAGATCTATCAATGCAAAACTATTACGAAAAATCAAATGCAAACTTAAACCCCAAGAGAGGTATTTTCAGCAGAAAAAGAGAAATAATATAATTTTACTAGGCTTTTGTATTTTTTTCTTTTTTCCTCTAACAGCAATATTGTTTAATTTTCTTGTGATTTCTTTCTTATTTCCTGTGGTTCTGTGGGATCACTTTCCTTCATTGCATCCATTCTTTGGCATGAATTTACTGTAAGTACATTTATAGTTACAGTCATTATGAATGTATGACATATGTAACTTCACATGTTCTAAAAAGAAAATTATGGGCCTGAAATAGCCTCCCAAATACAATAGTTATGCAAAGATAGAGCCTTTACTCTAGGTGGGGTCATGACATAGTTTCTGGATTCCTCTGGGAGGTCAAGCGTGTATCTCAATATCTTGCTGTGTGTCAGAGATACATCTTGAATTTCCCTGGAAGAAACTTCTGCCTTTCTTTTCCATCTGACTTATGAAGCTGGAGCTGTTGTATGATGTGAGCTTTTCAAAGGAAAGCTCACATTAATGGGTGGATGCATCCTTCAAGGAAGGATCTCTGAAAGTGAACTTTTCCTGGTGAGGCAGAAGGTATACACCAAGGAGATCCTGACTGCCAGGAGAGGACAGTAAGGCCGTAAGGGAAGCGTAAGTGTCTTTTGTTGACTAGTGGACCAAGAGGACCTGGGCATGGTGCGAGATCTTGGGCTACAGGATAGACACTGAAGATGTTCATGGACTCTTTGTCAGTCTGGGCAGAAAGAGGTATCAAATTCAGGCTTTTTAAAATACTTCTGACCCCTTGTAAGAAGAAAAAAAAAGATCAAATGGACTGAGATGGGTTCTTAAGAGAAACCCACTCATTTAGATTTGTTTTCTCACAATTTCTTTATGAAGGCTATGAATTTCTTGATATACTTTCTTTAAAAAGTCATAGTAATCTTATTTTTCTACAGTCAATCAGTCAGTAGTGGGTAGTCAACATCAATGGAAAACCCCACAATAATAAAGTTTATCCTATAAATAACAAACTGGTTCATATGCCTGATGGAAGGAAAGAAATTTTGAGGGTGATTTCAGTATAAAGTGATTGAGAGCTTTATTGTACAAACCAGAAGTGAAACACATTATTAAAAGTTATGAAAAAATACACTATCTTAATAACTGTAGAATGCCAGGCAAAACATGGGGTTTTTGCTATGCTACTTAAATTCAGCAGCCTTTTTCCCCTGAAATATATTTTCCCTATGAGTTTTTAAGTAAATATTTTCTTGGGAAATTAAGAAGTGTATATTGCTTAGGAAAATCTAGTCTTCAATAAAATGAGTTTGGCCACACCATTAACACGTTAGAAAGGGTGCAGTATTAGTCCCTATTGACCCTAAAATATACAAGTCTATTGTTTTTTGTCAAATTACAAGTTTTTACAGTTTTGATATTGAAACAGAGAAATATAATTTAATTTTACTTTGATCTGATACAACATTTGCATCTATTAAATTTGAAGTCTATGCTTCATACAAGCCACGAGAAACATTCACACAGCAAGAGCTGTGCCGGGGCACAGCAAGCGTAAGGTGGATTGGAAGAGGGTAGCCTACAGTTGGAGGTAGAGAAATGTGGTTGCAATCACCCCCAAACTTGTGAGTGTAGAGAGTACTTCCAGATGAAAAGAAAATATAACAGTCACGTTCAGCCAAAATATTAGAAGGTTGAATTCAGTTCTGTTCTTTGCCAGTGCGACCGGTGTCTATGTTTCCTACCATCTGTATAGATACAGATGTAGAAATGTAGAGAATCATGCAGAGCAGTTATAGATCAACTGTTCTGTCTCTCCTGTTGACTCTCTGCTATTGTGTTTGACCAATAAATCTTAGCAGCAACTAGTTAGTGTTTCAGCTCTTGGGTTTTAAATCATTTGCCTTATTGGTCTTTGGTGCCATTAGCATTGACTCTTTGACATAAATGCTCCAACAAGTCGCTAGGACTCTTTACTGAAGAGTAGAAGAGTTTATGACAAAAACATTGAATCAAGCAGGAAGAAAACCTCTGCTCTTGGTAACTGTTGGCCAAATGAGAACTGTGTTCCACTTTGTGATGTGTTGGAAGTGTAAACAGATCAGTTTTGGTCATTTTCCAGAAGAAAAATAATTTCTTATAAGTGTTGGCTCCATTACCAAGCCAGCTAAACGCATAGTGAACCAGTTATTGACCTTATTTTCCTCCAGGTTTTAGATACCTCATATTCCATCTCATATTCCATCAAAATTCTGAATTATTGGTAGTTGATTTAATTCATACAGACTTATGTTCCTAGTCAAACACCACATTTTTGGCAAAATGTTAATGGAGATATAAGAATTATTGGGAAAGTGCACAAATTCCAGGTATATCAACCGTCACTCATGCTGGTGGTGTGAACTGATCTCCTCTAACACACTTTGAAAAACTATAATCAACTGCAAATATAGTTTTTTAGTATTTTCCACAATATATGCTATACGTATATATAGTATATTGGAACATTTTCCTTTTTGCTCAATATGGCTTAGAAGAGTAAAATATTTTCTTCTGTGCAGAATATCATACCTGTAATAGCACAATATACTTTTGCAAATTTCTAGACTGATTTTCTGTAGCACACAAACTGTAGATCTCAGCCATTTCTGGATAATGCATATATGCTGAACCTCTGAACCAGAGCATAACCTCTTAGAAGAATATTGTGAATTGATTTAAAGGCCTTGAATGAAGGAGATCCACATGACTTGTTCCTGTGATTAACTATTAGAGAACAGTGTTGTGTTTGTACTCTGGATTTGAGTGTGTGTATCTACGTTTGCCAAACTTTGGAACTACTTACGTTGTTTTCTCTAATACTGAACTTTAGATTTTCCTTCCAGCAAACCACAGGTTAACTTTTACTGGGGGTAACTACGAAGGATTTAGCTCAGTGAGTCTCTTTCCAAGAAGACATATCTTCAAATAATTTCAAAACCACTGTTTTAAAGGCTTCACACTTCGTGACATTGAAGTAGTAAATAGAGAGGAACAGAAGATGATGCATGTATTCCTGATTCTTCCAAAGATGGAATAGTGATGGAAGTGAACTACCTATACAAGGTAACACCTGGGCCAGACAAAAAGGTACAGGAATAATTTGGCAGCGTGGTTAATTTGAGCTATGATAACATTTAAATACCTGAATGTTGCCATTTTCTGTGCTGGAAGTTGCAATATTCAGATGGTAGCTCTTCTTTATGCATTGTCTGGGCTGGGCCTTTAAGTACTAAAAACCAGAATGACTACAGAATGGAAATTATATTGGCTACTTCAAGGCTGGATTTTGGAGTACAGTCAATACAGAAGTGGTAAAGGGGCAAATTTTGGTGAACAGCATTAATGGACAGTGGAAAAGCATTGTCAGCGCAGTGGGGGAGGCTTATTAATTAGGTTTTGTCAGGATTAGTAGTGATGCCAGTGAGTAAGGCAAATTCTTTGGCATCCCGAAGAGCAATGAGCATGTAGAAGGGAAGACAACTGCCGATGTCCCTCTTCGCCCGGCATTTGGTATGCATGGGCGTAGGCATCCAGCGAGCAGCAGACAGCACTAAACAAGGACTACCCCGCTGCAGAGAGAGACGTGCAAAGTGAGAGCAGCTGTGAATGCTGGCATATTTAGCTGCTAAGAGCTGCCGACCCTCACAGATGAGGCTGGCACGAGACTGCGGGAATGAGGATGGGGTAATACTAACAAGACTGAATTGATCTGCATATATTACAAAGGAAGACCAGAATACTTGCATAATCACAAATCTATAAAGTAGGTCCAGGGGAACACCTTGACTTTCCCAGGAAATGAGAAGGCAGCTGTGAATGTTTGTGGCAGAAAAGCGCTTCTGCCTTTGAGAGCTGTCAGCCCACCGTTTCTCGCTCTCCTCTTGGTCTGGGCTCAGTTCGAGCTGTGCCGAAACTCACTCTGGGTAGCCCCACGGTAAGATTCAGTGTTCTGTGTTGTGGATCTGAAAGAATCAAAAACAGGCCTCCTGCCTAAAAAATTGTGGTACAATACAAACACTATAAATATATTATGGAAAGTCATATATACTGCTTTGAAGGAATAACGAGAAAAGAGGCGCATTTCTTTGGTAAATGAGAAGTTTTATCTCTTTCCCTGATATAAAATGAGATTGCTGGTTAAGAAGGGTCATACAGATTTTATATATTTTAAGTACGTTTCTTCTGAAAAGATGAATGCACTCTGGGCAGATTTGGCCAGTACTTTGCATTGCAGTGTTGACATCGCAGAAAGCTTAAATGAAAAAAGAAAACAGGAGCAGACAGAGAGAAGGAATTGTATCAGCCCTTTTCTCTAATAAAGAAAAAAAAATAGTGACTTGCTGATAAGCTGTAAACTTTCGTATACTGCGTTTCCTTAGGCAACTGCAATTGTCCTCCATAAGGATTGTTTCAGCAAATCATGCTATTTGGATAGGCGTAGCAGAATATTTTAGCAATCTCAAGAACTGCAAGCTCAGTCTTGCACTTGGTGAAGTGCGTAATGTAAAGTGATGCCTTTAGAGAAAGTGCCCTATAATGCAAGAAGACAAATCACTGATTTGGAATTGATATGTTCCTTGTACTTGATATGTTCATTTCTATGCAAGGACTGTATTTGATCCAAAATTCAGGAATTTAACCAAACAGGAAAATAATTACATGACCATCAAGTGAAGAAATGGGGAAAAAAACCCCCTCCAATCCCATCAAGATCCCTGTTGCAGAAAACTAGTATATAAATTAGGGAACAAGTGACGAATCCTAGAGAGGAAAGCAATATACTAAATAAAGTACTATTTCATGCATGCAACTTGTGTAACATTAAGGTTATGCTTATACAATGAGAAGTAAGGAAATTGAAACTGAAGACAGAAAAGTCAGCGTTAATGCTGAACCTTGCCGTTCTAATTTTTAAAACGAATTTATTTTTATTTTCCACATTCACAATGCGTGCGCCAATACAAGTCACAGTGCATTATTAACACAAACAACATTAAGACATAGAAAAATAGAGAGCTTAGACTTTATTTGGTTTTGAAGTCCAACTGAACAAAACCAATGTACAGCTCCCTCCTCTCTCTCTCTCTCTCTCTCATTTGTTGTGTTTTTTTTCCTTAGTGCAACATTTTTTTTTTATTTTAGGATTTAATTACCAGCCACATAGCTTTAAAATTTACAAAATTCCTTATATGTTTTTAAAAGGAAAAAAATGCAAAAAAGATTTACCAAAATGATTTCAAGGTCAAATATCTCTTCTTTAGGTTTTTGAATAATATGTAATTGGCTTATTTTGATGCTTGTATTCAAACTTTCATGAAGTATTTTAACGTATGTTAACTAAATAGGAATCTCAGTTTCATCCATAGGATTTCGATCCAAAAGGGCTTAGGTGATAATGCATTCTGCTTCATTTACTTGTTTTCTTTTTTGTAAGAAATTTATAAAGTAAAAGTAAAGTGTTAATTTTTATAGACAATTCAAAATTGATAAAATATTCCCTGTACACTTAACAAGTATATATATATAGAAGTTTTTTTGAGTGATATACTCTGCAATAAATAAATTGCAGCCTTCAATTGGCCTCGAGGCATCTCAAGAAAATTGTATCTCCGGTGCTCCACGTCCCTTTTTGGATGGTTTTTATTGTAATGCAGTAACCACCAGAATGTTGGTGAAGCTGATCTATTGAGTACTTCGTGGTCCTTTTTTTTGATTACATTAGACACACATGTAAATGAATTGTGTAAAAGAAATGCAATTTATGTATCTGTATGTATTTGACATGATTTTTTTTTTATTTTTGCTTCTTCCTTTGACTCTGAAACTGAAAGAAGCAGAATTACACAATAAGTCTGAAACTCACAGCTATAAAATCTATGGGGAATTTAATGAACAGAAATTTACCCAAAGATATGACTTCCTTGAGTGTTGCTTCTCTTTTTCCACATAAATTCATTTCAAGCAGGAGACACATGCAGTGTGAATCAGGTCATTAAATGTGAATGTTTGGAATATTCCGCAAGGTGCGTTTCACTAAGGTTGGGGGGTTTTCCCCTAAATACTAAGGATGCATTAAGATAATTGCGATAGTCTAATTCAACTTTCTCCTAAAAAATGACTTGTCTACTAGCGGTTTAATAGATTAAGGATTTTAAAGGGGTTAGAGAGAACCAGTTGCAGTAATCAGAGAAGAAAAAGTGCTGAAGGTATCATGAAGGCTCATAATTAAACTGAAGCTTACAGCTCAATTAAACTTGAGCATCATTATGCATAAAACATCAGTGGGCATCGAGTGTCCAATAAAAAGAGACGCTATCAATGTTAACAGCCAAAAGGTAAGGCATAATATGGATTGGACCAAATCTTCCAGATAAACTCAAGGAAAATTGTGAATATATTTGAAGTACAATCTAAGCCATGCCTAATAAGCTGATTAATGTAAGTTTGACATTGGAGTTACAGTAACTGCAAGACATAACACTGAGCTCAGTTTTATGCAAACCACAATAGATTAGTTTTGAAGAGGGGAAATGCAAGAGTGATTTATCTGGTAGAAACAGGACAGGCAATGCCTTGGACTGTGAAAGCACCACTTGTGTCATCCAATCCTGTGCAGTATTTGTTATATTTAGACACGGACATCCCAACTTTAGTTTGGATTCTCATTTTACTTTTATAGCCATATAATTTGGCAGTGCTTCCTATTTCAAGATCCATATAATCACGTAACTCCTTTGTAAATATGTGGCAAATACTTTATAAATAAGCAGTAATGGAGCCATCAAACAGATGACTGGCGTTGTGAGTACACTTCCAAGCTCAAGGCAGCTTTCTCTGTTCCTGGTAGCAGTTGGTTTGTGTCAAATTGATGTACACCTTACAAGATGTTTTCTTTTACGTACCTCAAGGGAACCAAAGGCTCAAACCCACCTAATCTATTCTGAAAATCTTTGTAGCAGAGTGGGAAATGCTTTGAATCAAAAGCTCATGGGATTGTGTCTTGAAGTTTTCACGTTTCTCTTTCAGTTAAGCATCTTGTGTTAACTTTTTTTTTTAAACATATATGCAAATGCAGCATTCAAAAAGTTTAAATCTTGTTGAAGACCTAGCAGTGTAAAAACATTAGGAACAGCATATCAGTAAAAAATAGTGTGATAGCAATTATTTGTGATGTTGCAAACAGAAGAAATTTGTTGCAAAAGAAAATTGCCTAAGAAAAAAGAAAACAACTTTTGATGCTTTCCTCTGAAAGCAGGTGCTTACAGTATCATCAACTAAAAAATTAAGGATGCAATGTTTGTGCAATCCATGTTTCTGCAATGGGAAATTGAAGTGAGTGAGTGCTGGGAGAAGTACTGCAATAATGTTCTATGGGTAGCAGAGTATCACAGAAAGAATGAAGAGATCTTGGTCCGAAGTGTGTTTTACACAGATTCTGGAAGATTCACAGGTATTAGCAAAATAATGTATCTAGATTCTCATGTTCTTTTTAATTGCAGCTTTGTATTATTTGCTCTTCTTTCTCTTTTCTGTGGTGCCCTCTGGAGCGGTACCTGCAGGAACCTCCAAGTTCCACTTGGAGAAATGTAATGTTAGGAAGAAAATGTCATTGTTTAATGTAGAGGAACAAAAGAAAGTCTGTAAGGGATAGGCATGGAAGTCCAAGTGCTAGCACACATCAGATCCAAGTTCTTCCAAGTGCAATGCTTGTACATCCCCCATTGGCCTCCCAGAGAGTAATTTGTAGAGCTTGTTGGGTATTATTTTTCTAAAGGCTTTTATTGTGTCAGGAGCTAAGTTATTAACGAATACCAGTTTCAAAGAATTTTCATCTGGAAAAGTTTCCAGGTACCAGGTGGAGTGTGTTGTGCAAAGAGTCTGGAGGGCAGTCTAAAACTAGACTGCAGGAGACCTTCTGTGGTTCAGGTTTGCAGATGACTGTGGGTCTCCTGCACTCTGACTGCAAGTCCCTGGTTTCAGGCTGTTCCTTAGGAGATTCTCTTTTCTGGGTCAGAGCAAGAGGCAAATTCAGTTGGTAGCTCGTAACTCCAAATGATATTCAGTCAAAGGGGTGGTGTATTGCAGAATGACAGATCTGATCATGTTTTTGATCGTGTCTTAATTAGCCACTTTTCTGTTTATAGTGACGCGAAGGTGCTCCAGTGCTAATTAAGAAATGTCTATTAAGCTGTATGGAAATGTCTTTCAGATTTAGAGCCTAGACATGAGTTAACTGGGCATTCGTGGCTCTGCAGTGAATGCCCACACATATGTTTGGTAGCAAATGTGAAATTCTTTACTTTAGCTTAGCTCACAGAGAAAACAGGATAAAGAAATCTAAATTTGTCCTGCTTGTCCTGCCTGGTTTGTTCATGTGAGGTAAATTGGTACTCTTTGATAGCATTTAGATTTTATTGTGAAATGAATAGTTAAGTGTACATTTTACCTTAACAAAACCAGCATGTTTGCTCTTTCTCAGGACCTTAAGTATTGTTTTTGTTACTGTGCTTGTTAGAGCATTATTATATTGCGTTAAAAATCATGAACTAAAATTATGATTACGATCATTATAACTTACGTTGTATTAAATGTTTTATTGTGATAATATGATCATATTATAACATTATTGGTGATGTTGGTAGTGATACATGTACATTTCTGTGAATAGGTAAATTCTTTGTACAGCTGAAGCAATGGTAGGAACACGATGGGATGACAGACTTTGAACAACTGAGGTGAGTTCGGCAGAAGGAGTGAAAATTGCTACTAATAATTGCCTGTTAGAATTTTAGATACATAAAATGCACAGTAGAACACTTCTGAACTTCCTTAAGGAAATACTTTCCTTTTAAAACCCTTAGAAAACAAAGAATAAGATGCTCAAAACACCTCCTCAAGTCAATACACCAGTGTTAATATTACTTATCTCTTTGCTTAGGTCGATTGCCAGCTTTTGTTGTGCAACTTTTCGAGTTATTGTAAGGTAAAAGGGTTCAAAGTCACGCTGAGAGAAAACACTGTTGCTGAAAGCCGCAGAGGAGATGAATTTGGCCAGGTCAGTTGCCCCTAATGCCTCGATACAAAACGACGTGTACAATACAAGTGCCCATGCAGAGAAGTTTTTTGAGCTTGACATATTTTATATGAGCCCTTTATTCTCTCATTAAAAATACCCAGGATATTAAGTATAAGAAAAACTGTAGGCGTCTTGCTAGTCCAATAAACCCAAGTGAATCCATGAATCCCATAGTCTGTCCCTTTCTAGGTTGCTCCGTGTATACTGTGATACCTAATGTTTGGACTATTTTAATACACTGACCTAAGTGAGTGAGAGAAGAATGAAGAGCACAGTATTTCACCTTGAGGCTTTTTTATTCTTTCCCAGAAGATGCTGTTAGTAGCACAAAAAAACTGTATTATAACAAAATTGTATAAAAATAAATTCCCTCCCCCCAAGCCAATAGGTATTGTTTTACAGCTGGGAGGCAGAAAACATATTGGTTGAAAACATTACAATATTTAAAAACCACATGGAGTTGTAAAAATTGGAATGAGTCCTCTAAATCTTCTATAAAATGGTTAATCAGTTGATCCTTAACAACTGCTATGTACAGTACAGAGAGCTTATAATTCACAAACTCAGATTCAAGCAGTGTTCCCCAAGGATGGGGAGAACAGATTGAAACGTTGAAAAGAAAGGCGAGGGAGATAGAACGAAAGAAAGAATTAAATAAAAAGGTCAAATTCTTCATTTGCCTTTTTATTTTGCTTTTTCCCAATTATTGTTCCTTGTCTCTTGATGCTGAAAAAAAAATAATCTCTCACTCTCTCTTGATGGAGATTGAAAAAATTAGTTTCAATATATTTTGGAATATTAATCATTAAACTTACCCGCTACTTTTTTCATCTCTTTTAAGAAATCTTGCTATATTTTGCAAAATTTAAAATAAAGGTCTTGCCAACAGTAAAAGAAAGGGAAGATATATTTTTTTTATTTTTAATGACAGTCTAACAATAGTCACACAACTCACCAGTGCATTCCAAAAATTTCATGCTGTCATCATAAAAATCTGACCGCAGCAGAATCTGTCTGGCACTAGACATAGCCCTAATGACCCTAAACTCACATACGATCCCTAGTGATCAGAAGAAGAAAAATACGGTAAAAACAGAGAAATATGTAAACTGCTTAAGTGACAGAAAAATATTCTCCGGAGAACGTCATTCATTTTTTTCCCCATCTTTCACAACTGTCAGAAGTACCAGCTCTCTGAACTTGTCTTTTGTTTTGTTTAACAGGAAGCATAGGAGAATTTAACTAGTCACTCGGAAAGTAAAATCAGTGGTGAAGCCAGGTCATTCCCCTATTTCTACAGTTACAACAGTACGTTTACACTGTTTAAACAGGAAGCATAACATAACCCTTTCCACTTTTACAAATGTGGGTAGTGGTGAATTTCTCTTGTCAGACTTCTGTTTCCTAGGGTTCTCTTAATGAGAAATTGTGTTTCAGTGTAAACCAATAAATAAGGTTTTACATGAACGCAGGGAAGTCTCAACAGAATGACACATGCTTTTAGAAAAGAAAAAAAAAAAGTCCTTTGTATGTGCTTTTTCCTTTTTTTGTGTGTGTTAATACGAAATGGCTTGGGTTTAATTGTGATTCATTTCTAGCATTGCTATAAATTAAATAGGGAGGAATTTATAGGATTCTTTGAAAGTTCAAAAGCATTTTAGAGAAATTATTCCAAAGAAATAAAGGATTTAACAGAGANTTTTGTGTGTGTTAATACAAAATGGCTTGGGTTTAATTGTGATTCATTTCTAGCATTGCTATAAATTAAATAGGGAGGAATTTATAGGATTCTTTGAAAGTTCAAAAGCATTTTAGAGAAATTATTCCAAAGAAATAAAGGATTTAACAGAGATTGATAAGTTTTTGCCATATTGTGCGACATTTGATGTTTTTACCTCCAGCTTTTGAAATCAGCCTGATAGCAGAGACTTCTTTCTGTCTCTCGCGACTCCAGAGATAAGACTGAGAATATGAATCTTAAGCATATTGACCCTAAAAGCAATGAAAAATATCAGTGTAGTATTGCTTTGAATAAATTACTGACATTTTAAAGCTGTTCGGTGTTTAATTCATTGTGGGTTTTAATATTAGCAGCTAGCAGTAGTAGTCTTTCTGTGCCGTTTTGTTTAGCTGTGCTGTAGCAATGTGTTTTACACATGATCATGAACCCATCGATTTTCCTGGGACTTGGGTCTCTCTTGTCCTTGGGTTGGGCTCCGAGTACTGCATGGAGCATTTTCTTTGAAGTCCTCCCTTTCCTCTCGTGGGAACTTTTGAAGAAGCATTTGGCTTTCGTGGCACTCTGCTGAGGTGAGCAAAGCCAAACTTCCTTATGAATGGCATAGATTGACCAGTATGTGAATTTCTATTGCTAAAAGTGTACGAAAGAGAAGGACCCATATGACCAAAGACCAACAAAGTAAGTCACAATTCAGACACGCAAAGTTCCTGTATTTGGGAGGAAAAAAATCCCTCTTATCTGAAGAAGGCTTTGCCCCGCAGGGCTTGGATTTTGGGGAATTTGCATCTGTGCAAACAGTAGCTGGGCAGCAGTCCATCAAGAAGAGACATTATTTTAGTTGCTGATTCATCAGAAAGATTGCTGTCCTAGTCTCCAACCACAGAAGGGAAAAATGGGCGAATTGTCAGCTCAATACAGTCTTAAGTTGCATTTCAGCCAGGGAGGTGTGTTCCCAGTAAAAAGTAATTTCTTCCCATATAGCTGGATATCTCGGCATACCAGGAGCCTGGAGAACGAGAAACAGGCAATTTCAAAACCAGATTTCCTGATATATAAAAACTTTATTAAAAGCTACCAGAAATCCTGTACTCAAAGCGTGCTGAGGCCAACGTGAGCATCAGTGAGTCCACTCCCTCCTGATCAAACGGTGCACATCCCCACATTTAACTGTAACAGTTCATAGGCCTGTGACCGCATCGCTGTAGTCTTTGTGCCGTGCAAGGATTAACAAAACTAGCTGCACAACATCCTCAGAGGTAGTGTCAGGAAAACATCATGTAAATATTGTAATCTCTCTCCTTGCAGTAGAACTTTCACTTCCCTTACACACATCCTTTATCTTTGTTGAACTTGTATTTATTGGTCTAAGTTTTCTTAACCCAAAACAAAACAGTAATTTATCTAGTTTATTTCTTCCAAAATGGTGTTCTTAAAGTACATCTTGCAGATAGATTATCTGTCCCTCACAGCAAAGCCTCACAATGGGAGTCTAATAATTGCTCTTTTTCTAATTTCACTAAATGAGTTATAATTATTTTATGTCTGTTTTATGGCTACAGAATAGTATTAACCTAAGCTCTAATTATAATATAGCTTTCAAAGGAATGTATGGACACTAAATTGATGGACTGCCAGCTTATGTAGGAACATCACATAAAGCAGATATACAGCTAATAGTTGAAGGCATAGCGTGTTAAAATTCAGGGGCACAACTTGTTCATGAATAAGTAACAGGGTGTAAATTCATTGACTATCTTTTTTAGTAGATCAAACAGAGAAGGGCGTGATTAATACTTGTCAAAATGAAAGTACAGTTGAAGTTGAACGTCACTTATGCCGATAAGACTGGAAGTCTCAATCAGAGTCTGAAATTCAGGTTAGTCAGCAGTATAATTGTAACGATGGATATTGCCTTTGTTTTCTTACGGTTTGTCCTGTATTAGAGCATTACGAATGTTACCACCATAAATTAGCCCGTTGTTTTTCATGTGTAAAGTGATTACTGATGAAATATTTTGCAATTCTTTTGTTGTCAGAGGTGGATGAAGGTCAAAACGTTAGGGATCAAAGATTTTAACGTCTATGCGTGCCTTATGTAGCCTCTGCGTACTCCTGCCGGGGTGGCGTCTGGCTGCAGACTTGCAGCCAGGGACCCTCATCCCCGTGCATCCCTGGAGGTGACAGAGTCTCTTTCCGACGGAGGTTCCAGCAGCTCCCATCTCCCTCCACGCACACAGCCACCCCCCTTCACCTGTCCAGAGGGGATTCATGGCTTGCTTGTATCAGAATAGAAAATCAGACATCTTTGAGCATTTTTCATGCATTCACCGGACGGTTCAGCAGCGATGTTATTTGGTCCTAAATCCTCAGAAGTGGCCTTCACTGTGGTTTTTCCTTTTCCCTTTGGTATGAGAGGCTGCGCTGGGCAACACCGACCTTTTGCCGCTCACCTTAACACAGTTAATAGAATGACGCCTGACTCCCCCGTTCCTCCATGAAAAAGAACCTCAAAAATAAGCGCGCCAGAAATAAGTGACAGTTTCTTTCCCCAAAGGTGATCCTTCTCATTTAGAGGCCCTGAATATATGTGACACCCATTCACCCTGGATTTAGATTTTAAGTCAGTTGCAGACTTGTAGTTGAAAAGCACTGTTTGAATTAGCTTCAGACTAAACAAATTAGATGTGTAAAACACACCTGGCTCTTATCTAGCTAACAGCTAAACCTTGGACTATGAGAACTAAATAAAACCTATGAGCCATTTCCTGGCCACTATGCGAGATTTTCCGTTAAGTTTATTTTTTAAGCCTCAGTGTCTGTTTCTTAATTACTTAAAGGTCCGTGGATTCGTTCTGTTGTATGAAATTGAATATAAATTGTTTACCAGACTTAAGGGGGCAAGGAGATTATGCACTTTCTTATTTTTAATATTTCTCTCTCCTATCTGCTGGGACCGGACAGAAATTTCAAGCAACAGTTCTTGGAAACCATATGGAGATCAGCCTGGGAAGTTTTGTAAGGTAAGGGACTGGCCGCCATGCCAGGATGTCTGGCTGCTGCTTCTGCTGAGCAGCTCTGCATCCTTTCTGTTTTGAAATTGTTCTATTGTAACCATTTTCAGTCTAGTTTAGTTTGGCAATATATCCTTGTTTCTAAAGGTGTCTACACTTATTTGACTACAGAAAATATTTACTTTTCTAAAGGGCACCTTAACCTTTGTTTAAATCTGAGGTGAGCAAAAGGTCATTGTAATTATTTGCTGTATTATTTGTGTCACATCTGAGTTACTATGAAGGCTGAACATGCATTGCCCTTTATTAGGAAACCGCTTAACAAACCCAGTATAACCTCACGTTTTGCATCCAGCAAATATTTTATTGAAGCAATGGCTTGTACAAGAAACTTTTGCCCCTCTCGGGCTCTGACTGAGAACATTAAAGTTTGCAGAAGTTTCCCAGGGGACGGGTTAGAGATGGGCGGTTTGATACAGTGGCTATAGCCACTTTGTTTTAAATATCTTACAGCTGGAAAAGGGGAGACTTGGGTTCAATGCTTCCTGATAAAGAGCTGCAGAGTGGAGAAATTGCAGTAGCGATGGAGGTTTTATAGCTCCGGTGGATTCACAGGAACATCACACTGCTTCCGCTAACAAGGGCTTGTTTTCCAATAACATTCTCATAACATAACTTCCCTGTAACTTCCTGGAGAGATAAGGAAGAAGAAATACGCGGTACAGCTGTTAAGTTATAACTGGAAGTTACGCGGGATGTTTTGATCGCATGTACAGGTAGGAGCACTTATTGTCTTGCAGAAGACTGCTGTCTGCCGCGGGAGGCAGCTCCGCCGTTGCATGGATGGCGGTGGCTGGCTCCTCCTCAGCTGGGGCAGATGTAATTCCCAGACTGAAAGCCAAGATCACCCTCTAGTTTTGTTGCTATTGATTTGTCGCAGCATTTCTGGTCTAATGCTTACTATTTGTGAGATGTTACATTGTGTAAGTAAACCTGCTGCCTCCACCTTGATGTGAAGTTGTGATCCAGTTAATACTGAATTCCTAATCTCATTTGAGACAAAAACCTCAATGTCTTTGCCATAGAAATTGTCTTTTAAGTAGAGCAAACAAACATTTAACTACGCTTAGGTTGGTAAGTC
Source organism: Steatornis caripensis (assembly GCA_013398225.1). Lineage (NCBI taxonomy): Eukaryota > Metazoa > Chordata > Aves > Caprimulgiformes > Steatornithidae > Steatornis > Steatornis caripensis. The sequence goes on from VZSC01007744.1 coordinate 114,767, forward strand.
TGGCTAAAGACTGGAAAAGTTTCGCCTGCTAGCGCTCGCAAACAGAAAAAATGAGAGCGTCAGACAAGTCTTCGGGAGCAGAAACCTCTCTGAATGTATGTGGATGCACAAGGACTATAACGTTCAGCATTCAATAATACAAGCTACATTGTGATAATGTAACAATAAAATTGTTTAAATGGATAAAAGGTATTACAGCAGGTACCAAAAAAAGAATCGTGTCCCTTTTCAAGGTCTGAGTCTTGTTTGCATCAGTAACAAACTGATTGTGCTCTCCTTCAGAGAGGCACGCAGGTGCAATTGGGATTATCTCAGCTCCAGGCTGAGTAAAATGGGACAGGGAAGCATGTGAGATCCAACTGGGTCAGAAAAGAAACTGAAAGTTGGTCAAGGCATGTTAGCTGGGAACGTACCACCTAATCTTGGATGACAGGTAACCTGCCGCTCCGGACCAGAAGTCCATGTTCCCAGCAGGAGCCCGGCTGCTCATAATAGCAAGATGCTCTGAAGAGCAGAGTGTGTGTAGAGTCCAAGCTCTCGCTTCAAGTCAAGAAATTTTGCTTGAATTTGTTACTTGGAGAATATCCCGAGAGCAGCTTATTGTGATACGCTGTGTGTAAATAATCAGCGCCTCTCAAGTTACTCTCATGATAAAGCATGGTAGCCAGGAAGGGTTACTGCTTCACCACATCACTCAGATGGTTTTATATCTGCATGGCAAAGTAGCAAATGTATATGGATCTGAAAGTGCTTGATACATGGGCTGTTTAGAGCTTTTTTTTTTTTTTTTGTATTTATGTATATTTATGGTCACTCACTAAAGGAGCAGTGACCCTTTGATAGATTAATATAATGTACTTCAGATACAGTAGTGCAAGTCAAATGACATTGGACAGTGAATCCTCTTGTTAGTGCTTGAGTTGCTATGCAAGTGGAAGACACAATAGGGCTCCAGTTCAAAAATCTTTCCTAAAAATCAGCCTGGCCGCCAAAGTACACTGCTGTATTGAGTCAGTCCTATGTTTTCAGTAAATAGAGTTTTTTGTCTTTCGCTCAACAAGTTCCTTTTAGCAACATCCATTTAAAAACATGAAAGAGAAGACGGAGGTGGTAGGAGATAGCCAGCAATCTCTAGCCAGGACCGGATTGCATGGGCCTTTAAGGGTCAGGTGAGAGTATTGCTCCGTGGAAGTACTGATGTGAGCGAAGGGAAGCAAAGAGACGTCGCTGCCTGACCTCGCAGAGGGAGACGAGCGCGCAGTGCCGCAGCAAAGGTTTGCGTTGGCAAAGGTCCACCGTGGGGAAGGCCGTGCTGGTGTTTCACGGTGTCTTTGTTGTTCTGCAGATAATGTGACGGGGGCTCAGCTGGAAACGATGCCATTCTTTCTCATCGCTGAGGATAAAGTCAGATTTCTAAAAACACCAAAGGCTTTAAAAACATTTTTTGTTTGTGTTTTTGGAAGAACTGCCTGCGAGACAGAAGTCTCAGATCAGAAGTCGTCTTGTAAAAATCTTGGGGAGTATTGTTAACCCTCAGTGCACGTTTGGTGATGTGTCAATCTTCTAGCGATACCACTTTTCCTGCTAGGAAATCATAATTTATTGAGGTCAATGGGTTAATGGGCTGGGCTATATGCTACCAATTGGTAGACATAAAATATATTTAGTCCTGTGACATACCTAAAAGGTTTTCGATAGAGGAAGGCTTGCAATAAAACATGTGATGAGTCGTTCTATATTTTTCTCCCAGCGCATTCTTTTCTTTCAAAGATAAAGAAAAAGGAGAGAAAGTTGATGTTTGAAATCAAAAAAAGCTGGGTAGCTGTTACGTTGCAGATGTGCATTTTATAGTTTAATATTTTTTGCGTGAAAAAGCAGTTGGGATTCTAAGCAGACATGATGTAGAGCAATTTAAAATTAATAGAGCACTTCAAATTTTTAGGAGCACTTTAAGTTAGGATTGATCTTGGTTTTGGACAAGCTCGGTGTGGAAAGATGTAAAATTATGAAAGAGCTCCAGATATACAAGAACATATTGGTATAAATGCAAATGCTAATATAGCAGATTAGGACGAAGCAAATTAATTAAAAATGCAACAGAACAAAAATTCTAACAACAAAATCTGTCTTGCTATATGCTTTCAGTATATTTATTTGGCTTCCATTATTCTGTTATCTCAAATATCCCGTATGAGATGGAATAGTAATTCTCAATGAAGAATATTGAGAATAAATATTACTGAAAATGCAGAAATTCCGCTTTTGCCCTTGTGGCCTCCTGTGGGCTGACGGTCCCTCCCGTGGGGGAAGCAGGTTATTGATCAGCACGGGGAGGTATCTGCCAGCCCTGCCCATCTTTCCCAGGTGAAAGAGGAGAAGGAGACAAGCTTGTTACTGAGTCTCTCAAAGGCCACGGGGGCAAGATTGGGCTAATACATTCTTTTTTAAAGTGAGTAGATGCTTGTGCTGTCTCGTGCCCTCCCCATATGGCATAGCTATGTTTTCTGGGTGCTACACAACTCTCCAAATTTTCTTCATCATCACAGATGTTTTTCCTACTGGGCCAACTGGACAAAGCTTTTAGTCTGGTTTGTTGGTTTGGGGATTTTTTTTTGGTTGGTTGGTTGGCTCTTATCCGTCATCAGCATCCATGCAGTTAGAAAGAAATGATGCACTGGAAAATAAAAAATTGCTCAACTTGTCACGGTATGATGTGATACGTGTGAACGTTCCCTGGAGGACCACGTGCTTGTGGCAGGCGGGAGAAGAGAAATCTCTGGGGCTGGAGGGTGCCTGGCGGTGGCCTGGGCAGGGGATGCCCATGCGAACTGAAGGAGAATCTCCCTGTGTTGACTGAGGCTCTAGCAGCAGACTTAAATGCTTGATCTTTAACACATCCACGATTACTGGTCCTGAATTGCCATTTGAATTAATCCCGATACCAGCTTGTCCATCCTGATCAGTTGTTCCAGTACCGGTATCCATTATGATCCTCCAGAAACCAAGGAGCATCAGTCACCTGTCATGCATTTGGCGCTGGCGTCGTAGATCAGATGTAAAAGGCACACAGAGAGTCTCCCAGACAGGCTCATACAGTCTGTGAGGGTGAAACCACTGACCCTGCCGAACCTGACGGCTGGGTGAAAGAAATAAGAGTATTCTGGAGTGTGAGCCGTAGGAAATCTCAGTTCCTTTTCCACGGGAAACCATCAAATGTACCCTCAGTTTTGCAAAACGTGAGTGCTCTGTCAAACAGGGCCTGTTTTTTCGAATTCTTTCTTTACCAAGTACCAAACATAAAAATGACCTTCAATTATGATGCACCGATACGATACAAATTATATTATTATTATCCATAGCTATAAGGATAAAATCGTTAATGGGTTTGAAGCACTCCTCCACCAACAGGAGCACAGAATAAATGTCTGGATACATAGCTTTTAGCACTTTGAGCTTTTTATTGCATCGGAAAAATCAAGTAGCTCTGACTACTGCATCCCAAATAACTTCATTGCTGCAGTCTTCCTGTGAGTGATTTAGTAAGTAACCAAATACTCCCATCACTCTCAAGAGATTAAGCGTAATGTGTTATGTATCTCTTTAATGCCTGGTTCATTATGCTTTTTTATTGATTTGCATTGTTTGCTGTTTTGGCATATACTTTTTATATTATTAAATGACGTGTTTCGTGATACTGCATAGGTGTTCTTATTTGCCTGTTGCAAATGCGATAACAAAAAAAATTATCTCGCCCTCGAAGCCCTGTCCCCTCTACATTTATTGCAGTTACATAGATCATCATGTAGGGGAGTTTTTCAATGTCCGTCCATACATACATACGCTCATGTCTACCTCACAGAAAAAAATCCTGTGTATTTCAGTAGGGTTACAGACACCAATGTGTTATACAAATGACATAAACCCTATCAAAATTTAAGAGAGAATGGGTTTTGTTCTTTTATTAAGCTATCCCATGTATTTCTATATACGTGGTATGATTTTATGAGCTAAACTCTAGTAGACAATCTGAGAAAATCTATATGAAATTACAAAGAATTTTTCCCGAATTGTTTAGTTTTGTGCATGCTTTCTGAATGTATATTTTCACATGTGCACGGTTTTTTTTCTTATTTATATTAAAAATGACAAAAAGCTTCTCAAAGCAAGTGCACTTTATTTTATAGCTAAAACAAAGAAAGAGACCAGGTGTCCTCTGCCTCCTCTGAGCTGGGCAGTATCTTGTTTATCAGACTTTACGCAAAAATTGCGTTCCCCATCCCATACCTTGAAACGCCTGACTTTTTTCCCCATTTCCTGCGCTCCAAAGTGAAACGGTGAAGCTTCTGCGGAAAACCCTAAAACAAGTTCAGTCTTGAGACGTACTGTACACATCGGCCTCTCTTTTTCGTGCCAGTGCCTAACTGGGGATAGAGGGAGATCTGAAGGGGTATAAAGTAAGTAATTATGGCATGTGTCCCTTGCCTTCTGACATCAATTTCCTTATATAAAGGCAAGTCATTTAATAGCCGTGGTTTATAGCACTAAAGTACTTCTAAATGAACAGGGGAAAATAATCAAACGGCGAGGGCTGTCTTCTTCGGTTTGCATGATAACGCTCCACTCTGGCCCTGGGACCGGACCAAGGTAAACTGAAATAAGGATTAACTGACAATAGCAAAGGCTAATTTACAGAAACCACATGAGGAGTTCCTGAGCACAGCCCAGATAACAAAAATATTATCAACGTTGTTTACAGTGAAGTCAGTCAGTTTATTAGTTGGAGTGCTTCATTATGTATAAAAGATGCCAATGATAGTCTCCTAGTCAAAATAAACAGGCATAAAGTGTTCCACATATCCACATATACAGTTTGGAGAGAACAGTTACTTTGCTATTTATTTAATAATTGACCATAAATGGAGTCAAAGTGCAAAGGGAAAAAAAAACCCTAAAAAAAGCAGCACACTAAGGGCTTTTTGAAAGATTGATAAATAATGTGGAATCTCAATTAGGCTTTAGAAGGAATGCAGATATTAAAAATTTGGTCAAGAATCTAATTAGCTGGAGGTAATTAAACAGTCTCACACGGGGTCATTAATCTTTTCCACAGACCTTTGATGTTTTGCACACTGTCTTCTAGTCATTAATAAAATTCATAACACTCCTCTTTGTGGTGTTTTATCATCGTGTTTTTCTCTGTAAGAGCATAGAGCAAGTGTCATTGTATCACAAGGGCCTTACTTTAGTTAATTTCTTTTCTTCTGCTTGTTAGACTTAACTCTTTCTTGAACAAAATGGTACCAATTTAAGCCAGAATTTGAAGCCAGGTTTTAAATCCCCAACACGTTATTCGCAATAGCTTTCAAAATCCATACGTTAAGAAATAAACCAAATGTTTCTGATGCATCTGGTGAAATAAGCAACTTTTTTTCAGATCTAGTTCATCTGTCCGGTGCTTAATTTTACAACCTGTAGCATAGATTAGTCATATCCATTTCAGAAAATGTAGAAGATTTTATTTTGCTTTCTTTCTTTACCTTAGGTTTCTCTCAGATGACAAGTCCCTCGGAGGCATAACCTGTACTGTGCGGTTAATTTTAGTGGCGTAACCAGAGAGCTCTTGAGGACAGGGCTGTGATAGAAGTGAGGAATAATTATGAAAAAGAACTCAGTAAAATGGAAATTTGTTGAACGTGACTGATTTTATGTACAGTCTCAAAAAGGAAGGGGCACAGTACTTCAATAATGCATTATCCTGACAGATTTCAAAGACAAACTGTGTTTAAGAATAGCTGGATTTAAAAGGCAAGAGAGCTACAAAGGATGCCTTTGGAAGATACAAAGCTATGGTTTCTATTACAAATGTTAATATACATATGTATATAGTGTGGGTGTGTTGTATATTTATGGATGTTTGTGCTCTAAGACCTACGTTTATGAGCTGTTATGTAGCGTTGTATCAGTATATATAAATAGAAAGATATATAAATGGTTTGTTAATGAAATGTTTGTGTCTATACAACGACATTTCACATTTTAGGCAAAAAATGTTCCGAAACAGACAAACCCATTGTTTCATGAAAGGATTTGTACACTTTGTGTTTTGGTCTGAACTGTTTCAGGCGTTTGCTTGTCCGTGGCAAGAACGTGTTGAGTCGTAATAGGACGTGGGAACCGAGCTAGTGCTTTGCAAGCCTTCAGGTAGAAGAACCTCATGCGAAGCTGTGTGCCATTATCTGCTGTGAGATGTTAAAAATATGCACCATCCCTTTCTTCACAGCAGCAGAAGAAAAGTAAAATGATCTTTAAATACTGTGATAAATGGCAACAACTGAAAATGTTGATAGGGATCGTTTTTGTGGTTTTATGACTGATTTGCACAGCTGAAATACAGCAGATTTGTGCCTAAAACACTGGATGATCTTATCTGCTATTTTAGAAAGAAATCACACTTGATACCGTTTCAGGAGTAAGAGGAATTAATGACAGACAGGAATGAAAATATCTAAGAGTATATAGTTATCTGGAGCAATCGCCTTCTGAACCTGTGAAGTGTTGTTCTTTTTGCCTTGCATGTTCTGCCCTTGCAGATTTGTCTGATGAGTCTGTGCCACGACTTGAGGTTGCTACTTTTTGCAGCATCTTCTAGTAAGTTCATATCCGAAATGTAGCATAAGGCTGTACAGACCAGGAAAAAAAAAAATAGAATGCATAGCTACAAGGCTTTTGGTAAAAAATACAGTTTGTTTCTAATTTGAATTTTAAATATAAAACTTTATGCGTCATTTTCTCAGAGGAAGGGAAGTGATAGCGATTATTTGATTTCCATAGTACTGGGCAAAAATATTTTCCTCTGAAAGTATCAACCCAACTGCACAATGTTTTGCGGAGCGATCTACTTAGGAGCGAGTGGGAGATGGACAGCAAGGATTGTTCTCTTTTGTGTTTGCTTGTAATTTATAAACAAGTTCTGACAGTCTGTTTTTCTCCTAGAAAAATAAGGAAGGGCATTTTTAAACTTTCTATTCTGATTGCAAAATTATTTCTTACCTGCCTAAGACTCTTGTTATGGCTGGAATAATTGATGAAGTGATGTATTCACAAGATGAGAGGATGAAAACTGAGCAGTTGCAAAGAGAAAGTCCTGCTCAAACTGCCTTTTTTTTTTTTTTCTTCCCCTTAATGCTCATGCATTTTCAGTGACTAATTAACTTTCCAATAAGGACTTCATCTTTAGTGATTTGACCTAGCTTTCTTTTACCATGTGAACCACTCAGTCACCTCAGGAGTTCCACAAGGAAAACAAAGGACAGACGATGATGTCCCCGTTACTTCCAAAGTAAACAAGGAATGAAAACCCACAACAACCAAACAAAATCGAGCAGACTCCCAAGGTACAGTAAGAGGTCTGTTTGTTAACATCAGAAATACGCTAAAGCAGCCGAAATCGTCTTTAAAAAAGGGTTGCTTTTAATGATAAATTTTAAGTAAATTGCAGATGCCACCTCGTAACCTTTTTTCCAAGTGATAGTAATGAGATCCGTAGGTAACTTAGACCACTTAATAATAATGAGATTGATACAAGGAATGCTCACATTGACAACAATTTGATAATTGTCTGAGCAGGAAGAACTAGCCCTCCCTGGTGGTTTGAAAACATAGCTGAGATTTGAAAAGCTGTACAGAGCTCTTACTTAATCTGAGCCAATTCTATAATGATGTGAAAAGGTAAGTGTTTTTCATTTCGTGATGTCTATATTTCAAGAGACAAGATGGTGATGATAACGGAAAAAAAAAGGCAAGAGATGAATGGCTGGTTTCTGGAGACCTCTTTTGGCTTAATATCTACCACCATGTATGTCTGTGTGCATTTCTCTCAGTTTTCCCACTAGTAAAATAGAATACTAATTAGATTTTGATTGCAGTCAATTTTTAAACTGTGGAAGGCACACTCATATTTTGCTGTTAAAAATTAATGTAATAGCTGGACACAACCCTTTGAATTTGATGTGCTGTCACAGCCGATCACTCGAAAGAAAGCATGTACACATTAACTTACAAATGTGGTACAATTTTTTCTGTGGTCAAAAATACCTGGCAGCTTCCTGGTGATGAATAACAAATCCAGTGAAATACTTCTTTGGACCTTCTCAGGAAAATTCATATTTCTTGGCGTGTTCATGCCTTTAAGGCTAGGAGGCGAAGATAAAATTCATTGCGATAGGTACCATCCAGTGTGAGGTTTGTGTTAAAAGCCACTGGGGTTTACACTGGTAAAGATCTGTAAAGATCAGTGTTAAAACATGACATACAACCTAGAAGTGTCCGGGGCGAACCTAAATACAAGTTTCAGTGACTCGGAATTCAGTACATAAGGGAAGATGCTGCAGGTGACCCTCTTCAATCACCTGGGTCACCCCATTGCAGACTGCCCTACCGGGGAACCAGGAGAGACAGGACGCCCTGGACGAGTTCTGGTCACTCTGTTGAACAGAAGATGTGACTGAATTTCGTGGGTGGAGAATAAGAAACATCTTTGTGCTTAATTAGGTATAGCAATTTTGGTTTTAGTAGTTAGGATATATGGGTAAAACAGCTGCTTACACGACCTACGGTACCTACATATTGCATTTATAACGCCTGTCCACCGGCAAAATGTATAAAATCCCTGCATACAGGTGCAACTTTTTAATATTTAAAATGCATTTTAGATACTGTGCTTCAACTTTAAACTAGTTTTGGAGTGGAAAAATGTAATCTCAAGAGAACTACTGTTGAATTTATATTTATCAGTTTAGAAAGCAGTCCAAAATGCTGAAAGCATTTCTTTTATATACAGGGACTGTATTAGACATCCTTTGACTTTAGGGAGAAATGTCGAAAAAAAAAATAAAACTGAGAAGCTTTTCATGTAGATGTAATATCTTTATGGACGTGTGACTATTTGTGCATTTATAGCATTAAGCTGTTAGAAACTGTGCACTATAGCTGAAAATAAAAGAAGAATTATCCAATGAGTGAAATACTAGGAGTCTGCATGTAATACTGAATTTTAAAGAAATGCGTTGTCTAGCTACACACTGGCTGTTTTAGAACTGAACCAGATCTCATACTTGAAAAAGAAAGGAGTTAATAATGGGTGTTGAAAACGTTCAGTGAAAACTTTCTCTCTGAAGTCTATAAATATCTATTAGGACGTTCATTAGATCGAATCAAATATTTCCTTTCATTCATTTTATCCTTCCCCAGACTGAGTTCTGTGAAGTTTTATGTATTCCTGCATGGAAGCTTCAGCCTGAAAAATGAGAAGACAAAGGTGTAAATCTTTTGAGGTTCAGTGCCACCTCACAGCTTCCCGGTTAACCGTAAGGTCATCCCGCAAACAGCTGGGCAGAAAGGAAACGCGCAGCTCTGGAGGCATTATATCATTTCCTCTTCTGTTTCCTCTCAGCTACTTCTGCCAGAAAATGGCTAATAATGGGCTATTTGCATAGGGCAATAGGAGAAGGCAGACTAAAGATACGTTTTAATGCTGAATTTCCTTTGTAAATGTAGTTATAAAAACTGGACTAAAGAGGGCAGGAGATACTCTATTTAAAAAATAAATGCAGGCAACTGAATAGTAAAACTCTTCGGGGAAACAATAATATATATTTCAGTATATAATAAAGTGATTTATTTTCAATAAAATCTGTAAAACTGCTTTAGTTACTTTGACACCTTGATTAACTGGAGTTTCAAAGATATTTGTGTGTGTGCGAACCTTCTTCATACCAACGGTTCCGAATACTTTATTGCATCTGCTGTTGAATATGTATGTTTTAAAAGCATTTGCTACACCGTAGTTTTACTGGATGTCAGGGACGAAATAGATTAATATTAGACCTCAGCCAGAAAGCGTTTCTGTGGCAGTACATGAAATGTAGCACTCTTCACTGCTGACGGTCTCCCTGACTTATTTCTTGGGATGCTTTACGCAGAGCTATCGGCTACAGGGTAGATTTATTTCCTCTAAACCCACTGATTACCGTTATAAAATCCACCCCTAAAAAGTTTGCAGCCATTGAGGAAATTTCAGACCTGGCTGTACCGGGAATAAAAGGCTTAGCGAAGCCAGGATACGATTGTATACGTACAGATAGAGGAGTCTTTCTATGGGCTGTACATTAGAGAGCGCAAAACTTTATTTCTCGTCTCCTGCACCACACGAAGGGGTGCAGCACTGATAAAGAAAGAGGTCCTGTTTGCACCCTGCAAACGTCCCAGAGCTTTTGCCGAAGTGTCTCTTGGGGCTTTCGGAGATTTCAATGCACGTTACCTCACACTCGAAGGACACGCGGTGACTAGCAACAAATACTTTCTCTTACACTCAAGGACAGCAGGGAAAATTTACATCAGGAGGAAATCCTAGCATTAAGAAAGACTTTTTTTTTCTTTCCTTAACACATGCAGTCTCTGTGAGAGCCTGTGGCTTAGCAAGGGTGGAGGAGGCTGTGGGAAATGCCTTCCTCCTGCCTCCTCCGTGCCTGGGGTAGACTCTGTGCAGACGTTTTTCACACACGGGCATCGTTGGGCTCTAGCTGGATACAAATGGCACGCTGCAGGGGGGTGGGAGACGCAGGAATCACCCTGCCCTTTTGGTGCCCTTCCCTCTATACCAACACAAGGGTATATAGAGCATCTACCTTGCCAACGTGCCGTTACCGCATACCCCAGCTAATCATTAAACAGCCTGGCTTTTCGGAAAGGAGGGCTGTGGCCAGGCTGGCGGGGACTCAGCTGTGACAAGGCCCCACCAGAAGCTGAGTCTTTTGATTCCTGTGCTTAAATAATACGGGATCTTTCCAGGAATTTTCTGGTGCTGGGTATGAACAAGTCACACACCAGCATGAAGTTGACTTTTACTGTTTAATACAGTCCTATTTTGATTTAGTTTTTCCACCTATGTGTATACACACCGACTATATCTTACTGGGGGGAAAAAAGTATAAGCTGGATTTATTTTTTGTAAAAATGACTTAATTTCTACATATTTTATGTATTTTATATATATATATTAAAAACACTGACAAAACCACACAAATATTAAGTTTTCCTAAAACTTGGACCCCCCCCCAAAAAAAAATTCTTCCTGGAAGAAGAAAGGGGATTTATTTTATAATTATTCAAAACACACCACCTTCAAAAATGTTGAAAATTTGCTCTCTTGCGTATATTGACAACCTACGTGCTTTGTTTCTGCTTGAATATACCAGAAGTTCGTTGCTGTTGTTGGCTTAGTGCTTCCAGTGCATTCATCTCGGACCGTAGTAACAAGGAATAAAAAAGACCTCACTGCAGTTTGAGAGTGACATCCCAGGAACATCAGTATTTGTGTGTTCAGAGCTAATTTTAAATAAAGGTCCTCAAAAGTACAGAAAATCAGGTGTGCTTCCAAGTCCCTGTTTAACAGTACTTTTTTCTCCTGAAGCTTTTTAGGTTGTTTTAGCACTGATGTGTGTCAGTCCAGCGAAGGGACTGAACAGTAAAAGCTACATTCTTTGAGCACAGAAAGATTAGAAACTTGTCTGGGGAAGAAAGTCCGAGAGTAAACAAAGGTTGCACGATTCCCTTGGGAAAACACTCAAGTTACATGCCATGTGTTGAATGTTCTTATAAACCTCATGATGTTGGTCCTGTTTTGAATTTCATATGCTCTACGACACTCTTGCTAATACATCGCTACATAGAGCTGAGAGGAGAAAGACACCAAAACTGTACAGACAGCTATGCATGAAAAGAGCATTAATAACTTTCAGGACTTTTTTCCAAGGTTGATGATAATTTACTCCACAGAATTAAGGCTTTTTTTTTTTTTTTTTAAGATGTCAGAATGCTAAAATGAGAAGTATGCAAAATTGTTCCAGTTTGAGATGTAAATTATGCTGCCAGAAAGATGGGTGATATGTGTAATGGAAGAATTAGGTCTCTTAGACTAAAGCAGATTCCGGTAAATCATAAGATATGTAAGGAGTCTGTGGACAATCCTGGATTTGCTAAAATGAATATAAATGTGATGAGCATCTGATGGCATGATAACTTCTGCCCTTTTAAAGCTGTGAATTTCCATGTACAGACAATTCACAGCAGCATGGAGACGCGTGTGCTTCAGGCTAAATACCGGTCGGAGGCAAACACCACGTTTGCTTCTGAAGGCTTTTTACTACTTTGACGCTGTTTGCTACTGATGCATTAGGCTGGAGATCACGGAGAACTTCTTACTTCTCAATACTCGTCTTCAGCTGCAGGCTGCTCCCTTCGCCGCAGCAAGGCCAAGCTGGCCCGGCTGTGCGGGTTTGCAAGCTCAGGCCCAGGCTGAGGTTGTCCGAGGAGGTGGGAAGAGCAGTCCAGGATCAGTGCACAGCTTTTTTTCTTCTTTCCATGCAACAGAAGCCCAGCTTTATTCCTTTAATTTGACAACGGCTGCAAAAACTTTTCTTTTTCCATGGAGACTGGCTTGTTCGTACAAGGTGGCTTGTATTTTCTGCATATCCAACAAAGCCTTTGTGTCCCCACCGTGTTTCTGTTTGTCTGAAGCCCAGTGTTTTACTTGGTCCTGTGTGCTCACGCATCCTATTTTCCAGGTTCTTGGACCATGACCAGAATCAGGAAATCACTGTCCGCATTTGATCTGACACCACCTGAATGATCTAGAGAAGGCATTTGCTCTGGGGAAATAGTAACTGTGAAGTTTTTGCAACTTTTATAGCAAAATACAGTAAAGCTCGTGCTTCTTTTACCAGTCATTGAATAAATTCTTTTTGTCTGTGTTTATATATATGACATATATGTATATACACAGAGATATGTATAAAATCTCTGAACTTTGTTTCATTTTCTTTTCCCAAAGGCTCTAGAGAGTATGCTTGCAATCATCAACCTTCTCCCAGATTTATGTTGAGTTCACCTCTCACATATTTGTAAACTGAAAAAAAAAGTTACTGTGGAGCTTGTTTGACAAACTCCTTTTGTTAGTGGCAGTATCATGGCTTATAATGTTTATTTCCAAGAAACGAAGACATGACAGTGTTTATGCCCACAGACNCTCACATATTTGTAAACTGAAAAATAAAGTTACTGTGGAGCTTGTTTGACAAACTCCTTTTGTTAGTGGCAGTATCATGGCTTATAATGTTTATTTCCAAGAAACGAAGACATGACAGTGTTTATGCCCACAGACTGAAGCCAAGTTTCCTTCTTTCTTTTGGCATATAGAAACTCAGGTTTAGTATCCTCAAGATGCATATATGATGCAGTTTGGACCATAGGGTTGTAAAACAATGGCATTCATACCTTCCACTTATGGATGATTTAGTTTTACTGTCACATCGTCTCAAAACTCAGTCTCCAGCACAACTTTTGAAAACCTCAAGGTGTTAAAGAGTGCTTTCTGTTCCTCCAGGAAGCTAAGCTGGAGCACAGTAGCTTGCTTAGACGGCAGGAGCAGGCAGCTCGATGATGTGCCAGCTCTCTGACCCAATTTAGCTTTCCTTTGCACCACTTTCCCATTTGGCCTTTCGGAAGCGGCCTCTGAAGGATTCTTTCAAAAGAGAAATGCTGTTTCATCCTCTCTATCCATGACGTGTATACTTTCCAAATTCTTGTAGCATAAGGCAATGTACCACACTTCTAACGTCTATGCCACATCTTAGATGTTGTACTCTGTGCCACAGCATAGGCAGAACTATTTCACTGTTTTTCTGCTGGAATTTGAGCTTCATATGCCTGATATTCTCAGATTTCTTATTCTGCAGTATCTTTGATACATGGTGGGTCCATGATTTCAAGGCATTGTTGTCCGTTCTCAATCACAGTTCAGGACAGAGTAGCTTTATGTGGGTGATAGTCTCAGATGGGTTTGTGGAGGATTAATGAAATCTGTGATTCTCCACTGAAGTGGAATTCCTACTCTCTTTTGGGTGTTTTATTCTGGACATGATTTGGGTTCAGATCAGGAACTGGGGTCATGTTAGTGAGGCCTTTGAATAAGCCAACCAGACTTGTCTAATCATATCTTTAAAGCCTTTAGGCTATGAATTCTGTTTCCATATTTATGTGAAGTGTGAAAATCTCCAGTTCTATACAGTAGTTCCAGTCCTTAAAAAATTCTTACACAAATGTAGTTCATCATATCACTCTTTGAATTAAGAGTAACTTTAGCAGTCCTTTTGTTTTTCTTCTTGCCCTGGCCTGCACTGCTTGTGGATGCAAAGGTTATTTAAACATGTATCTATCTGCTTTTTCCCCTATTTTGAGAGCATTTCAATTCCCACAAACCCTTCTGGTTTCTGTGTTCTTCCACTCCAGCTCTTTAATTTCTTTTGATTGTTTTTAGCATGGTGGTGTATTCACCGACCACTTAATGCCTACATTACGACGTCCCTTAATTTTGCACCACTTTGCAGAAGCTAGGCACGAAACTCACAAGATCTCCACAGCTTCTTCCTTGGAAAGACCTTCAAAGCCTCATGCCTTTGTGCCCTGCTTCCCCGACCGTATGAAGTTTCCAGGCCCACCAGGAAGAAAGCTCTTTAAAGAGAGTCTTCTCGTGGGCTGAGGAAGCTCATGAAGAACCGATCCTTTTGACCTCTTGAGGCATCATCTCAAGAGCTTTGAAAGGACAAGTACAGGTGGGAGGTAGTAACAGAGGGACTTCTGTAGGGCCTAACCTGAAGCTCACAAGGAAGGGAGGCAGGGAGCACACCTCCTACAGCTTGCAGACCATGGAGCACAACTTGAAGGACAACTGCTTGTCAGTGCCATCTCTCAAGGATGACAACAGCCACTAGACACCTGTGACTTCTGCAGCAAGCAGTTCCAGCGCGGGACAGATTCTGACAAGAAATCCAGAGGAGCCATTGACTATTTAAGAGCATGGCATGTTGGACCACATAAAATGTGACATCTGTGTGAACCCTCTGAGCCCTGTGTTACTGGATTTGGAGACAAATGTAGGTCGAATCCTGCAAGAGGGGGAGGCGGAGAGCTGAGCTTATTTCTGTCCTCCACCCAAAATACCGGCTCTAAAGTAATGAGCAGCTCTGTCCTCTCATTTGCACAGGAGGAATTTCACTCTAACAGGGCAAACTGCCATCAGATTGCCACTGTGCAAAAACTGGTGCTTCTTGCTACTAAAGGAGTATAAATAAGTCGTAACACACAGAAGCCACCATGCTGCTGTGCTTTGGAGTGCGTTCATCAACTTCTGAGTTGGTTGGGTCGTAGTCAGAGGAATTTATCTGCTATTTGCCTTGTGAAAATTCGCCTAAACCATCACAAACCTACGGAACATGCAAGGTAGGGACTTCTTCTAAGAAGAATGTCCAAAGAATCCATCCTCAGGGTGCATGCTTGTGCGTTACACAGCTCCTAGGTCTGCCCAAGCTTGAGGGGCCCCAGCCCATTGTGTCTGCTGTCTGTGGCTGATGTGCTCATGAGACGAGTCCTGTCTGGGAGTGCAGCAGAAGAAATAGATGGGAGCCAGGACTGAAAGTCTGAGAGATCTGTGAGGAAGAGAAGGTGTTTATCAGGCAAAGACAGTGAGGGTGACCACCGGGTTAATAACTGGAAAGAGGTGGGAACAAGGTAGTTGTGGACTTGGCACAAGCCAAGTGGTATATAGGGGAATAATGAGATTTTAGGGACAGGGTTAGTATCTGGGACAGGAACCAGTGAGGAAGGAAGGACAAGGATTCAGGCCTGGTGAGGCCATAATGGAACGCCTGGGAAGAGGAGCAGCAAGTACAGGAATAAAAGGCTGTGGCAGGAGAGATAAAGATGCAACAAAATGGTGAGAGAAACAAGAACACAGACGTGCCAGGCAGTTCTGACGCCACACGACCAGGAATTGTAAATCTGTTCCTAAGGAAACCAGATGTATGTAACTTTGTAGTCTGTGTATGTGTCTGCCCTTCCCTGATAGCTTCTAAAATTGTTGGTCAATTTTAGCCACTGAGAGTGAGAGTCATAATGTTATTAATTTCCTATAAATTTCATTAAAGTAGGCAGTTGGGTAAACGGGGTAGGCTCAAAATAGTCAGGAAAAAAGCTGCATCATCAGTTCAGCTGTGACAAAGTGAGAAATCCATGCTGGAGAGAGGAGAAAACTGCTTCATAAATGCTGCTTCTTCTGGAACCACTTGTGTACCTCTCATCCAGTTTATTAAACCAAAAATTGCATTGAAAACATTAAGGCTGCAAAGTCAGATGCTTCCAACCTGATATAATTAAGGTAGCCTTTGCATTTTCTGCTTCTGCATTATGACACAGGCTGAAATCACACAATCTTGTAATATATTCCCTTTGATCAGCGCACAGAGCAGGAGCTCTTCGGCCAATATGTAATCCATGCAGCTCACCGTATATCTGAGCGTCTCGTGTACTGCACGCTCTTCAAACCTGACTCTGAAGATGTCGTTGCTAATTTGTTTCATTTGCTATTCAGTAGTGTATATCTGTAAAGTATCTGAGTGCTTTAGAAATGTTAGTTAATTGTCACAACCCCCCAGTGGGGACAGCGATTTCTCTGCTAATAGATTAGGAGCTATAGCATGGGAATGTTATCAAAGACTAGCTCCCCGAATACTCCAGGTAACAGGCAGATCATGACACTATAGTTATCGTGTCCGGAGCATGCTTCCACTGACGTTAGCTGCAGCTGGGAAGGAGCCCCTATTTGCTGCTGCAGAAAGTTAGGGACGTAGAAATAACAGCCTACTGGGAATAGTTTGGGTTAGCTAACTTGCTTCACGTACCACCAGAGTCTGTGACAGAGATGATGCATCTTTTTTTCTGCGTTCGTTATGTACTGTCCAGCTTGTGCAACAACCGAGATTGACAGATATCAGAGACATCAAATATATTTACATACAATTATGATCGCACAATTATCTGGATTATCCAATTATCACAGGTATTTCTTCTTTTTTTATCTAACCTTAATGCTTCCTCAAAGCAAATGTTTGTTGCGAACCGAGTAAGGAAAGGCCTGTAAAGAAGTGATCGGGCAAATAAATGCTGCGTCACAGGAAGTATCAGGGTGCGGAGTCAAGACTGTCCACAGTTCTTAAGGTCTAAACACTTGATTTTTCAGTGCTGATGTTCTTTCAGCAACATGTGGGTGAGAGAAAGGCAGAGGCAGGCAGAAAGAGAAAAGAGAAAGGCTCTTACTGCTGCAGTTCTTCTTGAGTTCAAACTCATTGTAATTGAGTGTTAATTTTTCTTAAATTAGAAATGATTAAAAAACTGTGGCCGGGGTTGTAATGTGAGATGATCCGAAAAGGAGGGTTTGCTTTTGAACCACTGCAGAATGAATTGCAATCTTAACAAAGTAAATGGCTTGTAAATACATCTAGTAATTGTGTGTTACTGGAAACTGTTGTGCACACACTGCACGTGCCTCTTTGTGGCTGCAAAATTTGACTGTCACTCAGAGGTTTGATTGTAGGAACGTTTTTTTCAAAAAGTCCGGAAGGAACGGAAAAACTCATGGTTCAGAGCACAAGCCAGAAGAGAGTCAGGTCAAGAATATTTTTCTCTAGGCAAAGTGTTTTATAATAGCTCATTTCAAGGCTTTGCGTTCTCTCTAGGAAACACCCAGCAGTGGCCATTTTCAGAGAGAAGGTACGGTTCCGACCTGGTGTTGTTATACCTTTGGCATTTTGTGATATGGTTTTGTAAGACTTCCTCATTATAAAGAAGAAATTGCTAAATAGACTTTAAGTTAAAACAGACAAATATCTAGACAGCCTACAACATAATAGGGTAAAGATCGAATTCTACCCTTGCTTAAATTCAGCCATCTCATTAACATTAATAGGGCTGCATGTGTAACTGATAGCAAAATTTGGCTAGTAAACCTTGAAGGACTTCAGTTTAAAAAGAGATTTTTATGTACAGGCCAGGAAAAAAACAGCTGAAACTGATAAAATGCAATTTATATCACCATAACGACAGTGCCTAGTAGGACAATGTCGGGTTTTTTTCCCCTTCAAGTGGGTAAAGATTGTTCCCAGACTGAAGCCTTCATCACAAGCCAACTTTTAACTGCAAGAGAAATGTCTGAACTGGTGAGTTAAGCCTTGCAGACCTTTTTTTTTTGATGCTGGAAATGTTAGCGCACAGTCATATGGTGCAAAAACCACTGTAGAAAGTCGAGACTCTGTCGGTGTGGCATCCTTGCAAAATCGGGAAGTAGGATCGTCTCTCTATCGTAGCTTAACTTTCCTCTTCAATGTATCTTGGGGTACTGGGGTCTTCCTTGCAGGAAGGTATCATACCTTACGTATTAAGAAAGTCTCAATTTTAACACTGCAGTCCTAGGTAGGTTCATAATGAAAATCTCAAAATTCCTGTGCTTTGAAGGAATTTTGGAATTGTCCTTTGTGCTTGCACTTCTAACGTGAATAAATATGTGATTGTCATTTTCACATTATTTATTCATACGGAAGAACAATGATGTAGAAGATGGCACTTGTGGTCAGAAACATTTCCGTTCACAACTGGGGAGTCAACATTTTATTCTGTTTCTCTGGGGTGTTAAATATCAGAAATAGTGTGTAATTGTGGAATAGAAAAAAAAGTAATAAAATACTGTAGTCCAAACCCACATGTTTATTCCAGAGGGTGAGGTTCACAAAATCTGTGAAGTTTTGTCATTCTTAGCTTCGTGCACTGATAAAACACAACTTTCCTGCTCTGAGCTTCTGCTGGTTGGCTGTGCCTAGAAGAAAATATTGTAGCCGTGATCTATAAAAGACATCCAGTGTTGCCCTTAGACTGCAACAACGCAAGGAGCTCAGGCCGTTCTATGTTACGCTTCCAGGTCAAGGAGATGTTTCAAACGGAGGGTTTTTAATTATTGTTACTCTGGTAGCAGTTTAGGTGAGATGTATCCCTCACACGCCCAAACATCACAACCGTCAGAGATAATAACGCCAGATACAGATTGCAGCCCTGGGAAGGGACTCCCAGAGGCCCCACTGCTCCCCAGAAATTCAGAGCTTGCCCAGGCCTCTGAGAGTCAAGCGCAGGACCTGGCAGCCTGTGCTTTCCTTTCAATACCCATATGCAGAAATGGCACTTATATTCAAACGCGTGGCAATACGCATCACGGGATATTAGTGCTACACATTCAGCTGCTCGCAAGAGTCACAAAATCTCAATTAAAACAAAGAAGATGGCACGTTTTTTTTCTGCGAGCAATAGAAACCAGGTACTTTAGCAAAGCAAGATAATTCAAGAGCTGATGAATAAATAATACCAGTGCATTAATAATTTAAGTATAGTGTCAGATGCCTTGAACAATCTTTATCCTTGAAACAATAAAACGTGACCACGTGCAGTACGATTGTGTGCCGTACAGAGAGGCTATAGGATTAAAGCCCTGCTTTTGGGGAACTGGGCTGTAAAACTTCAGAAGATGCTGAGCAACATGACATGCAGAACTTGCCAGGGAGCAAGAGACTAAACTCCTGCCCTGGAGTTTAGGAAGAGCATATGGCTTTTCCCAGGTTGTTATGCTTTGCCTCAGCTGCTACTGATGGAGCAAAATGCTGTTAGGTGAAGCTGATTAAGGTATTTCAGCCATGCAGGGAAGTGTGGGGACTTAAATTGCAGGTGATGTACAGGCAGGGAAAAGGTTTTTTATGTTTTTCTCCCTAAAAGAGGGATGGAAACGTTTCACAAGGCAAAGGAGCCTTCAGATACTCTTTGCTTTGTTTAATACTGCTCATTAACATCATTCGTTCAGGTGTTTTCAGTAACCACAAATCCAGGCTCAGGCAGCCCTTCTGTAAAACTCACCGCTCTGGGTACGTGCTGTCCTTGCTGGGTTTCCAGAACTGCCCGCCACAACACGCACGTGGCTTTTCTCTGCTGGGGGAGTTGCAAAGGAGGTGCTTTGGTGTCCTTGGTAAGTCCCGGGTGACTTTAGATAAATGTGGGGCTTTACATAAATTTGGGCTTACTCAATCTAAAGGAAAAGAAGGGTTTGACGATGAGAGAGAAAAGATTGTTTTCATTAATTTTATTACATAGTTTAGTTCTTGAGAACTCTGTTTCACTTGAAATGGATTTTTTTAATATAAATTGAGGATCTTTTGAAAATACTCTCAAGAAAAACGGTTCTCACGTGATCTTTACATAGGGATCTTCACCTCATCTTCACATAAAAGATTTTTTAAGGTTGTTTGAATATTGCAAGACAAAAGTCTTCTTTGACTCTTGGAAGACACCTGTTAAGTAAGAAGCCATTGTAGTAAAGACAAATTCAAGATGTGTAGTCCTACAAAAGAATTTACTTCTAAAATTAATATGAGGAAATACAGTATGTGAGATTTCTTTTAACTTGGTATAGTTTGGAGTAAAACCATGGCTCAGTTTTTATCACATTAAACATTTCGGTAAATACTATCTTTGGGCTCAGACTGTTAACGAATATAGTGAAAGACTTCGGAAGGAGGGGTGCTTTGCGTATTTTGGTGAGGAAGAAATATGAGATGTGTTCTGCAGGTAGATCTAGGTAAAAACACATTGCTAAAGTGCTTATGCTAAAGGAGGTTAAAATCAAAATACGCCTTGTGTCATAACTCCAGCTACCATGTTGTGATAAATGAAATTTGAAAAGTGTAAGGTTTGGGGTTTTTTTTTCAGTTTGGGAAAGTCTCGATTCACTTTCAGCATGTAGACTACAGTATCTCCGGAGTGGGGATGGGGGTACTTTCTACCACTGGCAAATTACCTAACTTCTACTAGTATCTGAAATCTTATTATCAGTGAAATTAATGTTTTATTTACATTGATATGATGCCTATTGAGATCTCTTGAGCTGTGATAGTATTTTTAATACTCTGCAAGTTACAAAACTGACTATGTCATCGAAAAGCCCATCGTCTGCGTGATTCATAAACACCGTAGAAAAGTAGGAGAAATCTTAGGGAATAGGTTAGGGAGTGAGAAACAGCCTTTTTTTCTGCTTTAATCTCGGCTTTTATTTCCTCCCTGTTTCCCTGTCTCGTACTACAGAAAAGATCTGGATTATGTGACTGGGCCGCTACAATTGATTTAAACCAGACAAATGCCACTGTTTTCATTTATCTTTTGGTATTTGTGTATATATAAACAAAGCCAGTCTAATTCCACTAGAGCTTTTTTTTTCTTCTTGTACTGCCATAACAATTAAAAATGCTGGATCGAAACTGATGGCGTGTTGGGTCTGTGTGCCGGGGCTTTGGTAGCGGGACAGGGGCTGCACAGGTGGGCAACCCCTGTCAGGAGCTTCTCAAAGATCCCCCAGCTCCAAGGCATCCCTGGCTCCGGCTAAGGCTGGGCCATTCAGACACAGTAGATGTACCTTTGCCATAACGTATTCAAGAAGGGGGCATAGGAGCGGTTGCGGAGACCTGCAGCAAAGGAAGAAGCGGGATGTGAGGAAAACACCTATGCAGATGCTGGAGAGGAGATTCCCCTGCAGCCCGCGGGGAGAGGGCAGGCTGTGCCCCTGCAGCCCATGGAGGATCGCGGTGGGGCAGCCCCTGAAGGACCACAGCAAGGCAGAGAGGGACCTGCAGCCCGTGAGGGACCTGCAGCCCGTGGAGGACCCCACGCCGGGGGAGGTGCCTGCTCCTGAAGCAGACCATGACTCTGTGGGCAGCCCGCGCTGGGTCGGTGCGTTCCTGAGGGGTTGCCCCGCGTGGGAAGGACTCCTGTCGGAGGGGTTCGTGAGGGACCATGTGCCGTGAGAGGAACCCTGTGCTGGAGCAGGGGAAGTGTTTGAGGAGCCCTCCCTGCCTGAGGGGGAAGGAGCAGCGGGGACAATCTCTGGGGAACTGACTGCACCCCCATTGCCTGTCCCCCTGAGCCACTGAGGGGGAGACATCGGGAGCGGGGGGACTGGAGCCCGTGAAGGAGGTGGGGGGGAGGTGTCTGGGTTTCTTTTTTTTTTCCAGTCTGGATTTCGTGTGTCCTTATCCTACTGTGTTTTGGTTGATGACTGATTACATTTAATTTTTTCCCGAAATGGGGTCTGGTTTTGCCCATGCCCATAACGGGTGAGTGACCCCTCCCTGTCCGTGTCCTGACCCACCAGGTTTCAGTACATTTTCTCCTCGTCCCACCGGGGAGAGAGGAGCGAGCGAGTGGCCGCGTGGCGCTTTGTTGGCGGCTGGGCCTAAACCGCGACATATTGCCATAACAATTAAAAATGCTGGAAAAACATCATGGGAAAGGTAAGATTGCAGCTTTCAAAACATCCAACCTGTTGTGCATGTGACATGACAGAGCTAGGGAAAAATAGATAAATATATTCACGGGAGCGTGGAAATATTTATGAATCTGGAATTGTTGGATTTATAATGGGTGAAATCCAGTGCTAGTCAGGAAGGGAATCTGGCCTTGAGTACACATTTGCACTTGTCTGTCTAAACTATTATCTTTGGTGTACTGGTGCTCATAGCGACTAGGTTGCAACAGGGAGTGGCAACAAGAAGGTGAAATGTTAATACATTGCTGTGGGAGAATATACTTGAAACTGGAAGTTTGATCTCTGTGTTTTGAATTCCTGACCGGCTGTGGGATTTTAAATCTTCCTTCCTGTCCCTGAGGCTGAGGTTTGTCTAATTCCTTTTTCCTGTTAGTAGTTCAGGCAAGATATATTACAAGCGGGCAATCAGGTGAGTAATGTTACTGTGGGAGCAGGGCAAAGACAGAGCTCAGGACTGATTTTTGACCTTATTTAAATGCTATTGTGCTGCTGAAAATAAGAATCTACTTCAGGACAGGTATCCGCCCAAAAGCCATATGAGATAAGGAAAGGGAAAACATTCTTTGTGCCTTGTTGTCCTATGGTATCACCCTAAGCTTAAGGAAATGGGTATTAGGAGGTTTATCGTTTGGGAAAGAGCCTGCCCTGGAAGGAGTATAGATGCTACAGCACCTTCATTTAATGTGCTGTCAAGGCTGATAATTAAAATTATAGCAACTAAGGTAACAGTAAGTGAGAAAATGTAGTTCAAACAAATAACATCAAATTGCAGAGAAAAATCACAGTAGTGATTTCCTGGCAGATCCAAGGCAATGAAAACTTCTCATTTTTGTGTTTTGCACATATTCACAAAAGACAAGACATGAGGGACAAAACAGGAGGGGGGTCATGAGGTGTGTTGACGCTGTCTGATATTTCTGTTAAAGTTGTACACCAGTTTCTGCATTAATATAGGGAATGAGCCATCATATGCCATGACTTAAAAATATCTCGGTGAATAAAAAGATGGAGACCCTTTTTGTTTTAAGGTTTAGGAGTTGCATGTAACCTATTTTCTTAGTTTTGCCACAGACCTTTGGGAATATAAATAATAATTTAGGACGAGATTCACTTCATGTCACTTCAGCCACCTGAAAAAGCATTTGGTCTAGTTGTCTAACCAGGCTACCTCTATAATCAGTGGAGAGGAATTCATCATCTCTTAGGGTGGTACCTCTCCTTCCACATTTATAGGCCATAGGCTATTCCCTGAAGTAATTTCTTTGTCAAGTCTAAGAACCAGGTTTCACTTGTAGCATATACTTTCGAGAAAGATAAGAAACTGTTATGTCACTATTTTTGATGCTAGGAAGTCCGCTAGCAGTAGTCTGCATCAACAGCTTGATTAACGAAATATTTTATTAGAAAATCACCGTATTTTTTAGTCTTAATCTAGTTTGGGGCACTAGTTTTTGGGTGGTGGTTTATCCTGCTTGGCTGATATGAGGTGACTAGAGTTTCTAGTTGTGGTTTTTATTTTTTTTATTTTTTTCCCCACCATGGAAAGTATTTACCGATTGTGGTTAGTTCAACCTGCAACTATGAAACTTTCCTTATTTAGTCTCTTGACCATTCTCAGTTGTATTCTTTAAATCTCTGTAGCTTCTCCTGTTTGCTTGTGAGGAGCTCACGCCAGAGCTGCGTGCGCAATGTTTGAGCCGTTGCTGCGCGCGTACTTACCGCAACGTCGGTGTGTAGCCTGTGCTCTGCTCAGGCTTGGCACATCGGGGGACCTTTTTACCACTAGCTGTCCTGAAAGGCTAGTTTCCCAGAAAAATCCAGAAACCTCTGTATTAGTCAAACTTCCTAATCACTATTTCGCTTTCTCCAATTTCATCACTTCCAGATTTGGTGAAATACACTTTTTCTTCCTATTTTTTTTTTATGTTTTGGAGTCAAGACCTCACTCTTGCAGGGCTTCTCTGAGACTGCTTAATTAGGGTACCCCATTCACAGCTGTGTTTGGAGGCATAGCCAAGTTTTAATCCATTTAATGTGTGTGAGGTTGATTGTTCTTTACTGTGATTTCTTAATCGAAATGTCATGTATAAGGAAGTCAGATGCTTCACTGAAGTGTATTACATAAACACTGTATTACCTTTATCACCCAAACTCATAATCTCATTAAAAAGATCAGGTTCCTGCGATACAATTAGTTTTCCAAAAACCTATTAATTGTACTACACTTAATTCTTTATTAAATTGTGTCCTGTATTAGCCGTTACATTACTTTGTCCCAGATATAGGTCAGGCTGACACATATGCTGCACTATTTTTACTTGTACAGGATTTTTAAAATTTATTTTATTTTAACACTTTAGCTTTCTTCTAGTTATGTCTATGTTCTAGCTCTTCCATCTGCTTATGGTATTGTTTTCTCATTTTGCTTTTTCCATAAATAAAACAGAAATAGTATTGAGCGCTTTTGCTCCATTATAAATTACTTTTTTTTTTTTCCAAAAAAACCCACTTAGGTTCCAGAAGTTTTCTTCTTCTGCAGCTTTTTCTCCGCTTACCAGTTTCATATAGGTTCTAGTTTCTTATTTATGTTAAGTGTTGCCAGCTTTTTTCTACTTTGAGATATATATGAGAGTCTCAATTAAATGACTTTATAAACATTACTTATTTTTGTAAACTAAGTCTTTTTGGTGAAACTTTATTTGGGTATGCCAGACTACTTTCCCTTTGTGTGCAGGTACTATTCTTTGCGTTTCACACCTTCTGGTGGGAAGTGTATAACAGCACGGAAGCAGAAAAATATATGGGCAAATCAAATTTCATCAGTGTCCCTTAAGTGCTTTGATTAGGTTTAGCATATAACTATTCAGTCATGCTTTTTCAATACTCCCAGTCAAAGTTGCTGACTTTTCCTGTTTAGATGATTATACCTATGTCTGCTCCCTGATTTCTTTTCATGATACTGAAACTTAGAAAGACGTTCACTTGGTGATGCAACCTGATGTTCAATCAGTCTTTGTTAATGACACAATTTTAATTCACGATATGACTCACTCTGCAAAATTTGCAGGGGCGGGATGATGGTGTGGGTTTTTTTAACTTCGACAAAAACGTATGTTAAAAATCTCCATCTGTAATTTTGAAGTAGATGAAAACACAGAAGCTTTACTAATGTCGTGTGTGCCTCAGGGCTCTGATCCATCACTAGAGATCCAAGGTTTCTGTGACACACAAGTTTGTATTAGCTTAGATCAAAGTTCTTGCATGAGATCTAACCAAGTGATTCACTACAAACTCATCAGGGCTATAAAATGAGTTGTTCTCCTCAGTTTGTGAGAAGCTACATGCGAAAATTAAATGAGGAATTAAAAAAATGTCCTAAGCAAAAAATTTTGAGGGGGTTCCGCAGGGAAAGAGCTCATGGGTGGATTTTGCTCTGCGACTGTGCTGTTTCTGGGGACGATTTGCTGTCGTCTTCTTTTAAGGATAACTAATAGTTACCATACTAATAGTTTATCTATTGTGCCTTATATTTTTATCTCATCTTGTGACAAGTTCTTCCTGCAGCAGTGGTTTGAATTTTTGTGGAGAGATGGTGTCAAGCAGAGAATTGTTTCAGTCTCGTTATCAGTGAGAATAAATTCAAAATGAGAATATTCCGTGGAATTTAGCAAAAATAATGATAGTAAACTGTACCTAGGAATAAACGAAATGTGTGAAGGATCTTAAAGAACACTTCTTGGGCTTGTGCAGTATCTCTTTGTTGCATTGCTGGTGCGGGGTGTGTTTCTGGGACAGATCAACCTGTGATTCCTGCACACGTGAGATCAGGTGCTATAACTAGCAAGAAAAGAGAAGGCTACAAACAGGAATGCAATGCTTCTATGATATTGTCAATAGATCATCCAGGTCCTATTAATGAGTCTCTGCTGCGTTAGGCCCAACTCACCCTTATTTTAATATTGCCTGCTTCAAGAATTTGTAAGCAGGGACTTGGTGCTGTATTACTGAGGCAATATTGCACCTGGTTACAGGTGTCACTGCACCTGCAGTACAGGTGCTGAGCTGATTAGAAGCACACACAGTGCTCTTAACCCCTGTGGTTTTGGCTGAACTGTCTATGGCACAATGGCTAGTTTAGCTAATCTGCTCTTCGCATGTGCTTGCAGATTTGATTTCATGTTTCGCTACCAGTGTGCAAGGCTCACAAACCTTGCTCCCAGAACATACTAGATAGAAAGGCACTTTGTGGTCACTAAATTTTGGGTTGATTGGCCCTGTTTTTCACTATAGACACTTTTAAGGAAAAGAGAGAGCTAAGTCTTTTGGGACACAGGACGGGAAGGTTATTGAGATGGAGATGATATCTTGTTCACGGAGATATGGGCTGTTGTATGTTTGAGTTGGGGGCTGGTGGATCAGAGCAGAGGGCAGGGAGCACGCTCTGCTTTTACTAGGCCTGGTTGGGCTTCGGGTCACTCTTTACCATGCAATGCGATTGCAATAGTACAGCTCCGTCCTCTTCCCCTTGTGTCTCTGTTGGACCTGCCTAGGCTCACCCTCTGCATGGTGACAGCCTAGCAGGGATGGACCAACCCTCGTAGCCCATTGCACGCCTTCATTGGATACAGATACCCTGGTGTACCTCATCCAAAACAGCCCAAGACACCACTGCCATCCCTCTTCCCCTGCCCAAACTCAAACTCTGATATTTTAAATATTAAAACAACACAGAGAGATAAATCTTCTTAACAACACAAGGAGAATTAAACAGGCAACTTCCCTGGGTAATAACGGAAAGTTTTGCAGCTAATTCCCTACACATACTGTGCGGAAAATGAATCCCATAAAATACAAATAACTTCTCCCTAAGCACCTGTAACTTCTTCCTAATATTTAAAATTTATTTACATTTCATTTAAATAAATTTGAAAACTGCAGCACAAGCTCTGTGTGCTTGCGTATCTGTACTGTGTATATGTATCATGGACTGCTTCTATAGAAGGCGTGGTTGTGGAATAAAATGCAAAGGTAAATAATAGACCAGTTTTGTCTCGCAACTTTGACAACCTGTCTTGCAATCTGGTCACTGCTTTGCTTAAGATGGTTAAAAAGAGACAAAAAGCAGCTGAAAATAATTCCAGATAGTGCAAGTTTGAAGTAAGAAAAACAAAAAATCTACAACAAAAAATAACAATGTTTTTGGTATTGTGTTAAGATGTGCAAATGCAAAATACTTAAATCTAGCTTTTTTATATTAATGAACATTTACTCTTTTCCTGTGGTGCTATCCATTGGATTGCATTTTGCACTTGACTTTCTAAAAACTTAGGCTCTGTAGATATGCTGTACATTTCATACGATTTTATGTTATTGCCAGTACCAGCTAAGTTAAACTCTTCAAGTGTGGGTGCTCAGACCCTGATGGTATGGTGGCCTAGAAGGAAAATCAAGAAGAAAGAAAAAAAAACAACCTTTTTTTTTTTTCCTCCATCCCTGAGCCATCTCGGGGCAGGAGCAATTCACTCCCCAAGCAGAGTGGAGTTGGTCAGCACTGCTGTATTCCCTTTACTCCAGAGGTGAGCCAACCCATAGCTAACAAAGAAGACAAAACCAGTAGACCAGCAGAAATATCACGGGAATACAGTATTTTCTCGTAAAGCTTTATGGAG
Organism: Steatornis caripensis; assembly: GCA_013398225.1. Lineage (NCBI taxonomy): Eukaryota > Metazoa > Chordata > Aves > Caprimulgiformes > Steatornithidae > Steatornis > Steatornis caripensis. The sequence continues at coordinate 142,736 of VZSC01007744.1, forward strand.
GCACAATAGTTGAGATTTCAAATACAACGAATTCATTTGAGGCTGTAAGATTCAGCTGGTTTTCTTTCTTTTATGAGAGGAAATTTGCACCCTAGTTTTTGTAAGGATACAGTGCTTTAGATGATATTTGCCCAACAGTTGTGCTGGTCTTTGGATGGGGATAGTCACAAAGCCTGCCCAGGCTTGCTGCTCTCAGCAACTCAATAAACAATTTGTGGTCCCAAGAAAACAGGTTGTTCCCAGAATTTATCGTGATTCAAGATATGAAGGCAGCGAAGAAATATTGCTGTTTGCCATGATTTTCTTCTGTAGACTCGTTTTAAAAGAAACCCACACTCAACATATATCTTGCACGAAGAAACCAGACTGGTAGGACTATGAGTATGAAGTCCGTTGTACAGCATGTACCCAGATATCATACCCAACCTGTGTATAAACGGTGTGTATAGAGTACGTGTACAAAACAATGCAATAAATAAATTGCTGAGGATTGTGTTCCCAGGCACACCAGCACTATTTACATGAAGTGATAAAACTGCTCGTGGCATTATAGACTAGGTTTAAATCTTGCCCAGGGTAGGTAGGCTTGTACTATTTTATTTGACCCTTCTTTTATGTTGCTTTCAATGCTCTGGTATAGAACCAACCCAATATAATTCAATTCACTACTACTTTACCCTTCAGTTAAAGCAAACCTACAGTGAGCACACAAAGGCCACTGTGATGGTATCTTCTTTGATCTTCAGCTTGCTCAATCTACTTCCTACTGTGCTGGCTCACAATTTCATTTTAATAGTTAAGTAGTTTGGACATCATTAAAAGAACTGTGTCTGGAGGCAGTGATATGGCACTGATCAGTTTGTCAAGTAATTCCATTAAAAAAAAGTTCACAGTTCTGTCCTGATATGATGTAGAGAAAATGTCTCATTAAAAACAACTTTTGTAAAATACTTTCACCCATTTCAACTTAAAAAAAAATGAGGATAATTTCTAGAGACTAGCTCTTTCCAGTCTAATACATCATCTTCTTTTAATCTCCACTAGTTCCTGCCTTTTTTCTAGCAATTATTAATAATTTTGTTGCTCTGCTTAATTTTCATAAGTGGGCTCAAATGTATTTTTGGAAGTTCTACAAATGAAGGACTGGGTTACAATTCGGGCTAAATGCCCGTTCAACATGAAAGTAGGGTCAAACACAAGCCCATCAGCCCTGGGCAAGATTAAAACCCATTTCTTCCAAACTGAGTAGAATGCAGTATGTTCTGTAGCCTCATTTTGTGATTGTGCCCTCAGAAGGAGCAGGTACGTGTCGGCCAATGAAGTAATCGCAGAATACCTGTAAGTCTATACCCCACCTACTACATTAATCCATAAAAGTACCCGAGTTTCCTCCCACAGGGATTGCAAAAATGTGTGCACGCTCATACCAGAGCATTAGTTCTGAAGTCTCGTAAACGTTGTCAACCTAGAAGTCTTGCTTTACATTGTCTGTACGTTGCCTGATTTTTCCAAGTGATCTTTCTTTCTCAACTGTTACGGAAGTGGCAACCAGGTAGTTTTATGCTACTGGATCATTTTTCTCTATTTCTGGGGTTTGGAGAAGTCAATCTGAAGGTAGTGGCCTGGTTTAACATTGCATTTTCCCTGATTTGAGGCAGATCCTACTCTCTTTTTCTCAATTATCAAGAAAACACCTGTTGTGTATTCTGGGTTGAGAGGGTTTTTTGTTTGGTTGTTTGTGTTTGTCTTTTTTCCTGTCAAGGCTGTTCTGCTTTCGCTAAAGACATACTTCCTGAGCAGGAGAATGACATGAGCTGCAGCTTGGTGGTTAATGTTATGTTTTTGGTTGGTTGTTTTTTTGTTTGTTTAGCTTTTTAAATATAGAAAATTTAGTGAGTCGGTTCCACTCTTATTCTTTGTATATGTTAATAACAGTCGTGTCCTCAAGGAGCTTTGTAGGTAAACTGAGCAAGTAATTTTGCCTGAGTATGCCATTGTACAGTGAGATAGCTAAAAACTGGTTCCGAAATACGGATTATTATCCCTGAGGCATAGTCATAAGGAGCTGAGGAGTTGCTGGATTACAGCAGCATGGGCAGGATGAAATGCCGGCTGACATGAGGCGGTGTAGTAGTTTTCTGTCTTGTAACAGCAGAAGCAGACAGCTGTAATCTCTGGGGAGTGAGGAGAACAGAAGGGGACACAAGTTAGCTCCGAACCAATTTGCCTTAAGATGTGTCGCTCTGTTTTAAGTTTCTGCATTTGCAATGGGACTTAAACCTGTCTTTTACATTAGCTGAAGATTATACCAGCAAGGATGTTTCACTCTGCTGATAATGGAGAAGATAATATGTAGGCACTGATGCTCCGTTTTCAGGCTGATGTTTTCAGTTGGGCTGAGCTTACCGTGCCATGTGCAGGCAGAACTTTAATCTGCACCTTTGTATTAATAGGCTGGTTCTTATAATTTTCACTTGGAACACACCTATAATCGGGCAGGGAAAGGTGTGTACATTCAATATTGTGATCTGAGCTCATTTGAAGACAAACTGCTAGCAGTGCTGCTTGCATGGATGCTGAGGTTCAACTAACACGGCATTAAAAACACTGCCGGTTAAATCTCTCCGTTCACGTTCTCTCATGTAGCTGTTTTGTTTGTCAGATAGAAAATAATAGATATGAAAGTTGGAGCTTAAACAAAGTAGAAGAAATTTGTGTCCAGCAAAGGCCGTAAGGAAGAACTAATAGATGTAAAAAGATGAAAGAATACCATCAAAAGTGCTTGTCTGCAGTGTTGGTTTTGCTTTTTTTAAAAAAAAATCCTTTAAAAAGCTGTAGTAGTAATAGATATGCAGCTTTACAATTTGTGATCCATTTGTCTGAGCAGGTCTCTTTCACCTGTAAGGGTAGGATATGAAATAATTTTCAATGTATAAATGAACGTGGATCTTCAGTTTCCCACCTTGAGGGGGGGGAAAAAACCAAGCGAGACAAATCCATAGAGAATACCTCAAGCCCTGGTATCTCTTAAAATAACAGATGAAAAAAGAAATTTGAAAGCAAAACGAAGAGATAAAGAAGCATCAGCCGTTCAAACCCCCTAGGTATTATACCTTCCAGTGTGCACCATCTGACTGACACACTTCTCCATATGCTGAGGAGGAGAAAGAACTATTCCCAGCTAACCCACAATTATGCCTTCATTATTTCTTTTTAATCTCCTCAGAGTTCCCATAGGGCCTCATATTTGGTTAGATGAACGTCCCTGCAACACACCAACTCAGAAAGCTCTGTAAGTCTAGAAAACTTTCATGTTATGTTTAGCGCAAATTTGAACCTAAGCTATTTTTATCTTCCCTTTACTCTCCTTTTTGTTCCATCATTAAATAAATTATTTCCAGGGCTGCTTTCAGTCTCTCTTATGGAGTTGAAAGATTTGTTAGTACGGAATAGGAATAATAGACATTTCAGTAACAATTTTTTTCCCATTGTGTTTTTAGAGGTATTTCTTTCTAGAGTTTTTTTGCAGATGAATTGATTTTTAGAAGTAAAGCAGGATTTGGACCACTTATGTAATTCGCTAACAAAAATCTGTAGACCTCACTGGAAGAAATAGTGGGACCTACTAGTCACGTCGAGTGTACTTTATGTATTTCACACTCTGTTCCATGCAGATCTAACAGAGATAAAATGTTATAAACGGAGATAAGTATTTTTGCCTACCTATTCCGTGTGTAAAGTTATTTTGCTTGGGGGCCCAAAGTATAAGCAGTATAGTATTAATATGGTGAAATTGCTACAATGATGTTGTACTCCTACATTACCTTTGATGTGATATTTTGCAAATTGTTCTGTGCGTAATTATTTTGCTATGGTTACATTGTAAATGTCATTTTGTGATGAGATACTCTGAGATGTATATAATGACTTATAATAAACTTTATGGAAGAATCATAAATAAGAGATTAAAATCTTTATATATCGTAATGGTTTTTTGCATCATTTTTCTGTACCACCTGGCCTAGCTGCTTGTATTTGAGCATTGTCTTTATTTTGCACTTTAGAGGTTTACTTAGTGACTTTAGTGCTAAAAGAAGGTGATTGAAGGACAGGACTGGCTCTCGTATCATTGCAGGATGTTTGCTTTTACTTGTTCATGGAGGAGACTTTTAAGTGTTGGGTCGACTGCTAAAACACTTGAATCTTCCACCGACTTTAACAGATTTTTTTTTCTTCTTCTTCTTTAAGTCCATCAGCCTCTGTCTCTGGATCCCAGCTTCTGCCAAGTTTCCAGCAAAACCTGGTTGGAGTCATATGTTTTTTGTTGTGGAGGCCAAGAAAATGAATGAATAACCTTAACTAACAAACTCTAAGGTAACACCTTTGTAGTGACAAGCTCATGCTTAAATTTGAATGTACTGATTGCATGTTACATAAATCTCTGCAGCTTTTCACCAGGTCCAAGAGAGTTATCTTCTTACTCCCCATTATTTTTAATATAAGAATAAAAATGTGGGAACTGGATCCCCAAAGGACAGTTTGCATCAAGAAATGCAAAAGTCAAAACACACTGAAATACAGGCAGTATTGGCTGGAATAAATGTGTGTGATGAAAAAGGGGGAAGAAAAAAAAAAAGAGCAGCAATTACAGTATATTGAAAAGACCACATTTCTGCATTTCCAGAAACTTAAAGAAGAAATAAAAACCACGTTTGTGGTTATACTGCTAACTGGAAGCAGGAGAGTATTGCTACTCTGGAGCAGGGTCAGACACAACCTTTTACTGTGGCTTGTGGGTGAAGGCTGTAGAAATACACTTAATGGACTGAGAAAGAGGGTGTTGAAAATAGATCCATGAATGATAATTTGAAAAATAAGTTGCCAGTCCCAATAACTTTCTTAAACCCACATCTTAGAAAGCATTTATGCTATTTTTGGAACATTATGAAGTCCAGCAAAAAGTGCAATCAGCTTTGAATGCAATAAAATAAAAATCAGGTTTGCAATTATGGTCTGGTTAAAATCTTCAAAAATGGAGGAAAAGTTTCTCCATGAGACAGAGAATTCCTAATGGCTTTTGTAATGGAAGTAGTCAGTAGCTATTGGTAATCTTTGTATCTCATTAAGACTAATTGTCTTAAGGTGTTTTACTGGATTGTTCCTTAGTAAATTTTTTATTTTGATTTTTTTCTTTAGGTGGATTAAAGCGGTAATTTTAAGTGTTTAAAGGACATTTTGTTCCCTTAGATACATACTGAAAGAATTAAAGACAAGTCAATAAAATCAAGACGTGTTTATTAGACCATAAAACTATTTCCAACATGACATGGTATGCTGCTAATGAAGAAGGAATTGTGCTCGGTGGGATATAAGAAACTCACCTTTTCCTGTCGCCCCACCCCAGGACATTGAGTCTTAAAGCACAGTCACGGGGCAGAACCTGTCAAATTTTTTTTCCTAGTGTTTTGGAAGTCCCGAAGGACTGTCTGCAGGTTGGGTTTGTTGCAATTTTTGAAGTTTATGGTGTAGATATGCTTGTGGGGCAAGGTTTGCTATGGCACTGTTTTCTTTCAAGAAAATAAATGGGAGGAGAAAGCAGCTTCATCCCAAGGTAATTTGCTGCCCACTAGGTCTTTGCACCTCTTCCTCTCTTTGCCGCCTCCTGCTGCTTACCCAAGCTGATGTGCTGATGAAGTGCTGGTGCTGTCCACTGGCTGGCATAGTCATGACTAGAGTTTCTGCTTTGAATAAGTGTGAAAGAGCAAGAAATTAGTCAGGTTAAAGATTTTTCTAGGTATGGCTGGGCTGGAAGGAAGGGTGGTGTTTTATGCTTGTAAACTCTTATTAGAAGGCCATTTAAAATCTGTGTCAAGGATACCCCAGAGACATGGCTTGCTGCTGTTTCCAGTCGCTTTTCGAAGATGGGAGTCTGAATACTGATATTGTTGTTGTACCCATGATAATGATGGATGTGACCATTGCCAGTGGATTTTCCGAGTGATAGCGGTCTTACAAAACATGTATATACAGCATGCCCTGTGTTTTCAGTGTGTATAATCTTCAGCACCCTTCCCTCAGGTTTGGTTTGGGGTTTTTTGTTGTTTTGTGGCGGTGTTAATCCAGTGACAACTTCTCTTGCAAGTTCATTCCTACCCCTAGGCTCAGTCTCATAAGGACATAATGCGAACTGCTGCTTAATTAACCACCTGCCTCCCCAATAAGAGCTTACTCCAATGTTATCCTGGAAGAGCTCTTGATAAAGGAAAACCCAGTTTTGTTATTTTAATAACTCATTGCATATTGCTTCAGCATGCTTTGTGTCATAGCAGGCTGGGTGAGGGGAATGACATCTCAGTGACATTTTTAGGGTACCCATTTTGTTACTATATATGTGTGGGAGCTGAAGGTTACGGCCTTTGAAGGAGTTAACTGAGACATTCTATGCGGGTACAGTCAAATCACTCCATTTTTGAAGCATTATTTTTTTTTCTTTGTGGTGAAGAAAGGTTAGTTTAAGATTTGAAACTCAAAGGATCAGCCAATAAGCCATGATCTGTGGACTTTAAACCCAGACTCTTAACTGCTGCTGTAACTCAAGCAATCCTCAGTCTGCTTAAAGCTGAAGTGTTTCAATGTAAAGGACTACAGCAAAATTACGTTTTCAAACCTGGAAATTGAACAGTTTTAATTAAATTTCTATTTAAAGTTGTGCTGTGAGGGTGATATTATGCACTCGTACCGAGTGCCAAGTTGTGAGCCTGTGTATTAGGCGGAATATGTAATCTTGCGTGGTTGAATATTCGGGCACGGATATCACTCAGCAGAAGGAAATGAACACATACGAATAATGTTCAAAGATAATTATGCTAGTTTTTCAGCCTAAATACCTTGGAATCTACAAAGACAGTTCACAGACAAAGGGGACACCAGTAAAATTCACTGCAATAGATTTCTCCATTCATAATGACAGGAACATCTCTCTCAATATTACTTAGCTAATGAAGGAATAGATCTGCTGTGAAGTTCCTAGGAGGCTCATTTTCTTGAGTACAGTAGTAAAAGTTAGCTGATGAATGACCTAAACTGCTTAATGTTTCTACTTATAACTTCTGAGCAGCAAGGCATATCTAGGAGAGTACTGAAGGAGTTATCCTCAGGAGGCCCCAGTGTCCTTGTAGGTTGTCAGAGTCAATGAGCCAGGTTTATTTCAAATGGCTCCTTAAATGAACATTTATTTTGTGCCAGTAACACGTTTTTGATTAACAGCTCCTTTTGACTAATTTGCTTCCCAAAACAGCCCAATAAAGGACTCGTTTAAAACATAATTAAAAGCATGTTATTGCTAGTAGTTAATACTGATTAAAACAGGCATTAAGACAATTATCGTTGAAGGAAAGTAAGCACCCCGTAGTTAGTATAGAATCCATTCTTACAGTTTTTATGCATTGCATACAGAAGTGGGCTGCCTGCCAAATTTGTGGAAGTTCTTATTCTGCACATAATTGTATCAAAATTTGATTCCAATTAATTTTTTAGCAGACAAGCAATCTGACAATATTTGTGTTAGATATTTGGAATTTGGTTTGCAGAATACACGCTCGTTTTCAACAAGTTAAAGTTAATGCTTTCTCCTGCCTGGTTACTAAATTGACTAAGGAGAAAGAAGTATCCCCGTTACTGTGCCTTGTACTGATACTTTAAAGAATGTGATTTTTTTTAACTGGGCTACAGGTTTTGCATCTTTATTTTGTGCCTCTTCAACTTTACACTGTAAATTAATAGTTGATTTTTTTTTTTGTTAAACAAAAAAAAAAAGCATACCGCAAATACTAAATGGCAGAGCTGGTAGTTATTTTAAGTGCAGAAATGGAAGCTAGTCTGAAAATTGTAAGGTCTTCATGTTTCATGATGAGCTTTTTGAGTTTGGAGGGGTTTTTGATAGCTGAATGCATAGTGTCTTTGCTTCAAATATATCCTGAATTCATCAGAAAATACACACGGAAATAGTGTCATGTTTTTATTATTGAAATAGTGGAATATTTTCCATCAGAGTGAAGTATTAAAGATAATTTTTTGAAGATCAAGGGCTCTAACTATGACCCAGTAGCTTCTTTACAACTACTGTAGAGAAAGTAAACATAAAAATGTCTGTCACCACTTTTAACATGGATTTCAACTTGTCATTTAACACATGCGTTTGTTTTGAACATCTTGATACCTTAATTTCTCTGCTGCACTCTGTATTATGCCATTGCAATTTGCAGCAAAGAAAAATGAATGTCCACTGTAATCTGTTTTAATTTAACAAATCGGTAAGAATGGACGAAGACTTCTGAGGTTATTTTTAACAGTTACTTTATCTACAGTTTTAAAGTTTGAGGAATTTTAACTAGGGACTTGCTTGCATCCTTGATTTCAACCTTTTCCACCTCACCTCAATATAGTATTAATATTGGAGAATAACCAAAATTATTATGCAGTCTCTTAAAAATGAAATTTTGTTCTTATTTTCAAATCTGCATTCTTTGCTGGCATTTTAAAAATTTGTTTAAGAAAAAGTACTAATGGTTATTTAGCACACATTTTTACACCTTTGGCTGTACGCAGCATGACTGTGCTTTCAGCCTTCGCATTATGTTGGGCTGATGAGGGGGAGTTGTCGAGGATCTGCCATGTTCTCAGAGGCCAAAGCTTTGAGTTGGAGACAAATGCTGTCTGGTGCGTAGGGAGCAGAGTGAGACTGATGTGTTACTGGAGCTTTAAAGTCTGGTGGACTTCCAAGGCAAGCAAGTAATTTGTTGTCATTGGTGTCTGTGGTAATGAGTCTCTTAGACTCAAAGCAGCATTCCAACCTGAAGTGGTTGTGATGCGTCCAACACCATCTTGATTCCAGGTTTTCACAGTAACGTCAGCTAAAAAAATGAATGTTTCCCTTTTTCCTCAAATCTTAGCACTACTAGCACTCACACCGAAGTAAACTGAGTTGAGCTAGCGCAGGCTTGAGGCTGTAATGCCAATCCTAATTCTGTGGCTGTTCGCTATGCTAATGGGTTTGGGGAACTAGCTGGAGATGGTGTGGAGCTGCTTTTCCCTATCCTGAGCTATTTCTGGGAGGAAGGTATGAAAATTTTGAGCTCATGGGCTGATGCTGAAAATGGATCGTGTGTGAACGGCAGGTTTGGAGCTTTTTTTTTTTTTTCTCCCAGGATCTGCATGATGCCTGTGTGCTCAAACATGCTGCTTTTCCCCAAGCATGCCAGGATCTGCCCTCCCACCAGGCTGCAAGTCCTGCATCAAGGAGTCAAGGACGCCAGCATCTGCTCTGCACAAAGCAGCACCAACAGCATTAATGTTTGGCATTTTATGCTTTGCATTTCTCATCAGTGCACTCTTAGCTATTAGTGTTTCAGTCCTTAGGTCGATATGCATATGTTGCTGTAAGAGTTGTTAGCACATGCCTTACGTAGCGCTTCTGACCGTATTGACTGTGATAGCTATCACTAATAGCCATAACATGCCAGACTGGGCATATTGATAGTGTCTGAAACACTGAGCAAAGAGTTGGACCTCTGTGCCCATTTACAACAGACTGCTTGGTGCAAAATACGGTCTTTGAAAGCACCTCCACTCTGGAAAATATGAGTTTTCCATTATTGGTAGACCATATCTAGGAATAGGCGCACATAGCAAGCGGTTAGTAACTCACTTGGCCAGTAGTCCCAGATCTCCTAAGGTGTAATGCTGTATTCAGGTGTGAGTGTGACATTTGTAAAGTGCAAGTGTGTGGAACCTCTCCTTTAAGCCAATACACATATACCTACAGTTGTCTCTGAAAAAAACTGATCCTGCTTCCACTGTAGAACCTGGTTGATCTCGAGTGGAGGCTAGGCCTATGATCTAGGTGGAAAGGTGGACTGTTGCCTATTGAGCAGGAAAAGTGGTAACTATGGCATTGCATATAATTAAAATATCATCATTTCCCCCCCCCCCAGTTTTTCTCCTGAAAATCTCAGATGTGTATGTAATCCTCTCAGGGGAACTAACATCTCTCTCAGTTTATCTGCTTTAATTAAACTGTTAGTTAATTCTTGATTCTTGGACGTAAAGAGGGGGAAAGAAATAATCTGTAATTATTCAGTTACTATAGTTTAATGGATTTTTAACCATTAGAGAATGAAAAGCAACAAAATTAAATAATACAGTTGTTAAAACTAATAAACTAACAAAGGTAAAAAGACATCCCTGTAGGCTAGGAGAAGTATGAAAACAAACAAAAAACCCTTCAACAACCCTATAATCACAGACTAACCGACTTTCTTTTTTTCCCACTAGATGGTCTGACTATTAATAACGCATTTGCAAGAACATCTGACGAGTGTGGGGCAGTAAGGGAGGAAAAAAAATCTCAAGACTTTGAAATTGTAGCAAATAGGTGATGGAAGTTGGCTTTAGTTTTGGACTAAAGGTGACATGCTGGGGTTTGATAGTGAATTAGAAGTGATGGATTGTTATATCCTCGCAAATGCCCCTGGTGACAGAAGGAGAAGAGGTGAGGAACGGAAAAGGGGCTGGTGTAGTCAAGGCAGTTGCTGCTGATGGAGCTTTGCAGTTGCATTCTGCAACACAGAGATTGCGTTTCTCTCATTCAGAGAAAATAATGTGCCTGCTACAGACCTATAAAATGGTGACAGCCTGGGAAGTTACACCTGTTCAGAAAACTCTAATTTAGACAGGATTTATAGGAAGACTGTACAACACTTAAGGACAGCCTGTTTTGAAGTAAGAGATGAAGCTTGAACGATGTCTGTACAGTGTGAGATTAACGTTGTCCACGTTAAATAAGAAAGGCAACAACAGCAAAGAAGTGTTGGGGGGGTGTAAGCCTTTTGGAAAGCAACACTGGCAAACTCCAAAGGTAGGTAACGTGAAGGTGACTACAAAGTTCTGGTTCTGGCTGAAAACCAAGAAGAAATAATTTGAGATTTTGGGGAAGAATGGTTGCAACGGGCTGCAGAAATGAAGTGATTTCTATAGATTTGTGAGACAAACAGCAGCCTGCCACCAGCACAAAGCGCTAGAGGCCTGCAGAGATCCCTCTGGCCTTGATGAGTAGGACAAAGGGGAAAAAAAGAATAAGAAACAAACCAGAAAAACTTATTGCATGTTTTCTATTTTCCTAATGAAAACCTACGCCCTAAGAACTGTGGAGGCAGGAAGAGAGAACAGTGTGGAGAAGTGTTTTAAAAGTGGAGTGAAAGTTAGTTGACCTGAGGACCCAATGGAGTTGTCAGTGAAGCAATGTGGTGGAGGTAGCCACGTCCCTGGATGCAGGAGGGTCAGCTCCTTTCCCGTAGGGCTGCCAGGCCAGAGGGTGAGTTGAGCAGGACTGCCAGGGGTGGTGGAACACGGGTGCAAATGGGGGAGCCCTCTGCTCCTGCTGGGAGACTCACAGATAGCAGCAAGGAGTAGAAAGCACCAGCCAGATCCCAAAGCAGTCTGCAAGGATTGTTGTAGGGGTGAGGGAGAATTGGGCAAAATTTTCTGCTAGTGACTTGAGTCAGGTAAAATAAAGCACAGAAGCAAGGACATGGACAGATAGCCGTGCAGAAACCTTTTTACTTCAGCCCTGCCTTCCCAAGTCACTTTGAGCTTTCTCTNAGTTCTGGTTCTGGCTGAAAACCAAGAAGAAATAATTTGAGATTTTGGGGAAGAATGGTTGCAACGGGCTGCAGAAATGAAGTGATTTCTATAGATTTGTGAGACAAACAGCAGCCTGCCACCAGCACAAAGCGCTAGAGGCCTGCAGAGATCCCTCTGGCCTTGATGAGTAGGACAAAGGGGAAAAAAAGAATAAGAAACAAACCAGAAAAACTTATTGCATGTTTTCTATTTTCCTAATGAAAACCTACGACCTAAGAACTGTGGAGGCAGGAAGAGAGAACAGTGTGGAGAAGTGTTTTAAAAGTGGAGTGAAAGTTAGTTGACCTGAGGACCCAATGGAGTTGTCAGTGAAGCAATGTGGTGGAGGTAGCCACGTCCCTGGATGCAGGAGGGTCAGCTCCTTTCCCGTAGGGCTGCCAGGCCAGAGGGTGAGTTGAGCAGGACTGCCAGGGGTGGTGGAACACGGGTGCAAATGGGGGAGCCCTCTGCTCCTGCTGGGAGACTCACAGATAGCAGCAAGGAGTAGAAAGCACCAGCCAGATCCCAAAGCAGTCTGCAAGGATTGTTGTAGGGGTGAGGGAGAATTGGGCAAAATTTTCTGCTAGTGACTTGAGTCAGGTAAAATAAAGCACAGAAGCAAGGACATGGACAGATAGCCGTGCAGAAACCTTTTTACTTCAGCCCTGCCTTCCCAAGTCACTTTGAGCTTTCTCTATTTGAAAGTTAAATTTCTAATTTTATTCAAATAAAGCCTGGCTTTCTTGTGTTTAAAAGACTTCTGGTCTTTAGGGATCCCTCTGTAGGTGATGGCTTCAGCAGATCCACTTCAAAGCTTTGGCGAATTCAGTGTCCTATCACAGCATATACTAATTAGTGAAGCTGTGGGCCAAATTCCTGTGGGATATAATCCAATAGATACAATAGTATTACACTGGAATTAGTCCACTAAACCAAAACTGTAAACCTGCATACATGGAAGTCTATGGCAAATTTCCAGTCAATTCCAGTAAATAAAGGGTTGGGACTTAGTGAAGAGATTGGAAAAATATTGTGAATATTATAGGATTACAAATAAAAAGTTCCAGAGCCCTTTTATATCAGAAGGAGGAAAAAAATATTTGCTTAAAATCTCACAGTGCATTAGAATAAGAATCTGAAACCAGTCTATTGATAAGGCATTCTTGTATTGCTCAGTGTAAAAGAAAAGAGGAGATGTGTAATGTGTATATATAAACGTATAAGAGGGGGATTTCTCGCTTGTGTGCAGACGGGGAGGAAAAAAGAGTAATACGTGAAAGAAAGCAGGTGGGAAAAAATGGTGCACAGTAGAATCAACCTGTTATTCACGATTTTAATGGATTATTACTGAGGTCAGAGGCATTTAGCATTTTCAGTCTATTATAAATGAAAATGAAGTGCATCTATCTCAAAACTTCTAAATCAAAAATAGTAAGCTCTAAAAGTGTTTTGACACCTTTGCTTCCACACCCACTCAGAAAGCAATTGCACATCAAAATGTTTGAGGAGATGTCCTTGCAGTGGCAAGCCTTCTTCTCAGTTCTGTGAGGATTAATGAGGCTATGACTTTGTTGATACGTTTTAGGAGGAGAGTGTATTTGGAAGGAGAAATTGGATGCTGAGCTTTGTTGTGATAGCTCTAAGACTCTGTATTTTGGCTTAGAGTTCTAAGACTCCATTTGAAGAAGGAAAAAAGGAGAGAAACCAGCAGAAATGATTCAGGTGTCAAACAAAAATCTCTTCCAAGAATAAGATTTATTTCACTCTGTAACCCCTTGCCAGAAGTTTGTGTTTTTGGGAAATGAAAATTTCTGTCTTGGTGGTATTAGTAAAGCAAAACCAGCTGAGTACATTCAAACAATGGACAGAGTATGTGTCTGCTAATTTTGAGTTTTCTGGCTTTTGTCACTGTATGTCACAACCATAATTATTACTTAAACATAGAGGTGAACTGCAAAACATAAATGAAACTTTAGCTGAGAAATGCTGTGTGAAATAAAAGTTCCTGCTAAGTCGTGCAAAGCTTTACCATGGCTGCACATTTTAACTTATATTTGTTTAAAATTTTGTATGTGCCATCTGAAATCACCCCAATGTAATGAGAAGATCCCAATGAAATATTTATGTACCAGCAAAAAATAAGTTTATAAGGTGGTTGTTGGGAAAATTGGACGCTTCCACAGATTGGATGGCGAGCAGAGATTTGCTCTCTCAGCAGAGACTCTGATAGCCTGGTCCTCACCTGAGAGTGTGGTCCAGCGCTGGGGGTGTCAGGCTTTCCTCCGGCCTTGCAGCTGGCAGATCTCTTCTTTCAGTGAATGTCCAGCACTCTGGTGTAACCATAATTCCGTGGTTTTGTGCTTCTCTAGTCTGGAAAACTGAACATTTTAACAAAATTGCAGTAGAGTTTTATTGGTGTTTTTTCTAAACACTAAAGAATAGCCCACCTGTAGCAGTGTAAAAAGAACCTTATGCAAATACAACATCTATTTTAAAATTGGTGATTTGGAATAATGCGACTTCACAACTGTCTTCACATCTACTCTCTAGTGCAGGCAGGTTTGGTGTTAGGACTGTTGATAGTCTGCAATGCTTGCTCCTCAAACTTTAGGACTATTGGCAAGAATTGTTTAGACTGTTGCAGGTTGGCTAGGAATGATGCTTATGTTGTAAGATTCTTATATTTTAGCTAATGTGTCTTAATGAAGGCAAAAGAAACCTTACTTGTATACGCTCGTTTCAATACCGGGACACAGCACCTGCAGTTGTCACAGATTGTACTCAGATGTCAATGTGAAAAACACACCTGGAAACTTAAAACCTATGTACATGTTAGAACCAGTTAACGTAAATCAATTAAAAGTCTCAGATGCATTTAATGTAAATATACGTATGTATGCATGAAGAAAAAAGATGAATTCATATTCCCTGTTCCAATATACTTTAACCATCTCTAGCAATCCGGGTTCATCGTTCCTACTCTGCAATTCTGGGAATATTTCTAGCTACCAGTAACCCCTAATTGTGTAACTTAGAGCGTGTACGTATGATATGCCAGATGTGTGTGGGACTATTTCTGTCCCTGATGGACTTGTTGGGCTCAAGGAAGGAAGAAGCCTGTTTTAGTATCCAATTGCAATCCTAATTTGGGGTCACACTAGCACGGCGACTATGGAAATTGTCTAGAAACGCAATATAAATTGCTATGACAGATTATGACAAGTATTTCATATTAACCCTCTCAACTACTGAGAGCCTGAGAGAATACAGCAAAGATTCTGGGATCTAATGTGTTTTGATTGTGAAACTGGCTCCTCATCCTGTAGAATTTTATGTATGTGATTAAAACTGAGGTTAAATGGAGAGAACGCTTTGTTTTGATGCGCTACACCAGAAGAGAAGTCGTCTCTTACTTTCCCATTTTCTCCATAACCGTGTGTGCTGTTTTTCTCCTGATGTATTTTTGTACAAGGACCTTGGTTAGAAGCAGTAAGGGAAGACCGATGCGAAGCTTGAAGGAGGGAATCGGATCACCTCTCAAATAATCTCTCGTATCTACGCAGTTAAGATAAAAAGCTAAAGGGGCTTTTAAAACTAGGTCTATTCAACCTTTTTGTTATATTGTAAAAAGCGCCCTTTCCTGCAGCAGCGTCTATGCTGATTGCTTAAGTAGACAACAACTGAAAGCAAAACCTTTCCTACAAACTTGAGAGTCCTGGCCTGAGTTTAGTTCTAGACCTGGGGAATGTAGGGTTACTTTTGCATGCCAACAGTGAGCAAAGTGGATTTCAGGATGGATTAGAGATGGGACCTGCTTCAGTAATCATCAAATAATTACATGAGGTACCTTCCTTAACCGGAGGGAAGCCTGGCCTTTGTGTATTTTTGTAAAAGCTATTCTTATGTTTCCGTCCATGAAAAGCAATTCATATATCCATCCTTAGAAATACCCTTTTGTTTTATCTGGTCTATCTGTTCAAGTAAGCTTTAAAAAGTCATAAAAGTGAATCCTGAATATGGAAAAATGTTATATCTGTAACAGTAGGCAATATGTATTAAGTCACTGCCGTTCATACACTCCGGGTCTCTGTTGTGTTTCCTTTTTCTTCCTCTGGAACAAACTAAATAGGCTTTGGCAACACTGGATCTTATAACATCAAACTGTACTAAAGGCAGATTTCCACAAAGTGCTTGCACAGCACAGAAAGTTTAAGTGTTGGCACTGAGACAGGTTTGTGTGGTACAGAAGAATTCTTATATTTGAATGTTTCTATCTTACAAGCCTTTGTATGTCAAACTTTAAGTGGAATTGACTGTTTATCCCAGATGATTTTGACTAGTGACGCCTTCCAGGTTGGAGGGCGCTCACTTCACTCTGTTTCCCATCAGCACTCCTTGACTACTGGCATGTGGTGCCAATTTGTTCCTTCTGTACAGAGAAGAAAAGAAGTTTGGATTTAATTTTAAGCCTTGACACAAGGTTTAATTTGCTAAAAAGGGGAGCTGTGCCATTGTAAATCTTGGAGGAGACACCAAGGTTGCAAAAATTGTCAGCCCAATCTGTTTTGAGCACCATTTCAGTCGTTCTATTAAAGGAACAATGTTCCTTTTCACAGCTTGTTCAGCTGTATCAAACCACACAGGTTAGTGTGTAGTTGGTTATTTACTGTGCCTTTTGTTACTTTCTGATCAAGTTTTTACGGTGAGGGAAATGTATGTGCTGAAAATGATTTATCGATACATTAGATGATGGGAGGAGAAACGAAGTTACTCTGTTTCAGGTGACTAAACTTCAAAGCCCAGCAGCTTATGGCTTTGCCGGAAAGATTCACAAAGAGAATGAAATCACGTGCCCATTAAAATCTTCCTAGACTTACAGAAGTAAGTATGTCATGTACCTACAACCATTCTTTTGAGAAGAAAACTGTGGTAGAACATGGTATTGGCACACGTAGGAACTCAAGTGCTGTTTTATGACTGACGTTGAGTCAGGCTGTACTTAGCTATAAAGACTAGTTGGCCCCGTGTGCAGATTCTGATCTGGACTAGGATGATGTAAACGGTCTCTTTTCTTCCACTGCTTTACACCGTAGAGGAGGAGAGAGTTTAGCATGAAACTCTACGTCTCTGCTGAGAATGTGAATTTGGTCATTGACTTCAGTCGGGTCAGGGTTTCAGCCTCTGTCCTAAGTCTTTGTAAATGTATTCTGATCCATGATAATATTGCCAGGGAAGGGCAGTATGACGTGATAGGGTTTGGTAAATATTTATTTCAACTAGTCTGGTTTAAAAAAAAAAAAAATTTGGGTGTTCGTTGAAACTCAGAAATTTAAAAGTGTACCTGGAAAGATACAATACATTAATGTATATTAAAGCTATTCAATATCTTGCTTTAGTCCTGTTTTAATTTACTTTTTAAGAAATGGATGTCTGACCCAATAGTTCAGTTATGCTCATCTGTCACAAAAGTTCTTTTCATTTCTTGGATTAAGTGCTACAGACCTAATAAATCATAGCTGCTCTTTTGGCACCGTTCCAGCTCATGTTGTCAATCTGGGCAATGTGCATGCGTAATGTTTTAAATTCTGCTAACAGCAACTTTTTGTTAACTTTACTTTTGTACTACGACTGACGTAGCTCTCAGGATAGTTTCTGTTTTTTCATATACCTCAGGTAATTAATTCAGTTATTTTAATATTTTTTAAAGTAGCTTAATTATAATCTAAAAAACTTTGTATATTCTAAAATACAAGAGTTTTATGTTATCTTCCTCCTTCTACTACTTATTCTTGTGAAGAAAGCCTAAACCCCTTTCGGAGGCAGAAAAAAACCCCCAAAGAATCTTAAAATTTGTTTTGCTATCTTATGCTTACCGCTGTTTCTAAGCTATGTATCTTTTTGTGTTATTAACTTCTGTTTTCTTTTTTCATCCTCTGATACAGTTGACTGGGTGGGTAGATGTATATACCCTGAAAAGTGGGGTTTTTTTTTTTAGTATTAATCAAATTGAATTGTGATGTAGTATCATAGAGAAAAGTGTAGAAACTAGAGCTGTGCCATAAACCCGACAGTTTATCAAAAACTCTGCTTTCTTTTAGGAGTATACAACTGGAATGAAATGGGACTGGATTCTAAATGTCCAATGGCTAAACACAATGAGCTGCTAAGGCTTTGCCAAAAAGAAGGGAATGTGGACTGGGTTTTGTCTTTGACAGAGAAACAGAGTAAAAGCAAGGCTAGACAAGGAGGATGGGAGCTGTCGATGAGTCCCCGTGTGAGCCCGGGAGCACACAGGGTAGCAGCAAGCACCTCTTGTCTGTGCGATTCAAATATTATACCTTATACCTCTAAGCACAAGCACTTTGATTCTTTCCAGACTTACAACCACGCTCTATGTTGTACATCATACACCTATTCCAGATTACAGGATTTATGGAGAGGAGGTGTTGGTCGCTTTGCGGGAAGTCATGTAGACAGCTTATCTGTGCTCACCTCCTTACTTATCAGCTCTGTCTCCGAGATCTTTTTCTCCTGGTATTTATAATAGGATAACTGTTACTCCTGAAGGTGAAGGAAGGGTGCGGTTAGATGTGCTTCTACAGCCTCGCCGATACTTTTTGTGCTTCACTCTGACTCCTTGGTGGAAAGATCCTTTTAACCCTTTTCCTGCTCTCAGTCAGAAATATTGTTTTAATCACACATAATGAAGACCATTTAGAAATAATATGCCACTTCTTATATTTAACCTGAATTTATGAAATTCTGCTGCGTTCCATTAGAGAAGATAGGTACCGCAGAGGAGTTGATTAGCCTGTGATTGACTGTTCCCATTCTAGCACTCAGTTTACTACGATATACTGAAGTTATGCTAGTGAGCATTACGCTTTTATTGCAAGGGGTTTGCATTTGATGATAGCGACATAGATTTCAGTGCACGAAGTGGTCTGTCTGTGTATCTGTCTGACCTAGAAACCAGCCTTAGATTTCAGCCAACTCTATGCTGGTTCCTCTTGAGAAAAGCCTGACGACACGGCGCCAGCCTTCCCTTGATGCTAGGCACAGGGATTTAAGTCAGCTGCTGAAATCTGGCTCGAGCCCTGGGAGTGCTCACCTCCCACCATCCTGCCGACAGCAGGAGATGCTGTTAGAGAGGGGAGGTTCCTACAAGAAGGAGACCTCTCCAAGGCCAGTTCTTTTCATCCCAATTGTCCTAATATTTCCATTTAGGGCAAGGAGACAGCACTGTTTGGGACTCGAGTGATCTGCGTGGTCTTGTGATGAAGCCAAATGTTGTTTACCTGCAACAAACACACAGAGACACAGAGAAATCCTCTCCCGCGTAGCTGCTGGGAATGTCTCAGGCATCCTCTGTTGGTCCCCACAGACAAATTGCATTTGTAGGCACGCAGTGTTTGTGCAATTAATCAAGCACGTTCTGAAGCCAGTATAATTTGGAAAGATGACCATTTATAGAAGATTTGTTGTTCGCTGACCGCAGTTACAATTATCTAGGAGAACAGATAGGTCAGATTTATTTAATGTGCTTTTTTTGGTAAAAGCAGTATATTCTGTTAAAATTGGCTAGCAAAAAGATTTGTTTCCATGTGGGTGTGTGTTTCAACACTGTGGAAAAATGGTTATTTCATAAGCTTGAACATCAATCTTTGGATTTACACAAATTTTAAATTATATTCCTAAGAGTTTGTAACAGGAGCCAAGAGTTATTTTCTGGTTATTAATCTTTCTCCTCTGTCCAAAAACATCCCCAAACTTTGTTTAGCTGTACAGTCTCTTCAGACTGTTATTGTACTGTACTGGGGCTGAGAATGTTTCAGTTTATGTAACCAGTCTCTCTGTTTAAATTTCAATGACAGATCTTTTCATTTTGTTTACAGCCAAATAACAATGCAAACATGTCATGCTACAGCCGTAGACATGGTGTGCAGTCATTGGAAAGGGCATTCACCAAACTGATTTCTTGGTCTTATCCTCTTAAAACTTATTAAAAGCCTTTCATTGTCATGTGTGGCTATTAGTGAGCAAAAATAAGCTTTCCTTATTTACATAAGGATGATAGCTAGTCATTATGTCTTCTCAGTTATTAGTTGTTTGGTTAATCAGAAAGCTGTGTTATTACAGCGTTTTTGTAGATTGCAGTTAAGCAGAAAACCCACACGTGGCATAACGTGAAATGTTTTACTGCAAACCCAAATACTTCACTAAAATCGTATCTTTAATCTGTTTACAGCATTTCAATATTTAACTTGTTTGCATGGATTTGATTATAAACTTTTACGTAGATATACTCGTGTTGTAGTATTCGGTAATGCAAACGTCAGTGCAAGGTGGCATTCTGGGCATAATTAATACTAAATGACGATTTACAAGTGAATTCATCTAGTCTGTTCTGAGTTTTCCATGTGGTCCTTATCATGCAAAGATGTCCAGTCAGCAGTGTTCAAGTTGTTTGCAAAATTCTTTCCCAACCTCTCTATGCACAGAAGACTCTTACTATTTATCCTTGATAAGGTTTCCTAACCTTCCTATCAACTTCTTCCTGTTATTCTAGGAAACTATAACAACTTCTAGTTGTTATACTATAATAAATTTTAGGTTTTTTCCTTAGTATTTTAACAGGTTTTTGAGGTAGGTTAATGACACAGTCTGAGTTTAGTCTCTGGTTTTGGCTACTGCAAGAAACCCCTACGTCCTAAAATCCTGTTCATGAATTTGTCAACCTCTGTCTTGAAGCTAGTTGAGTATTTTCCTTCCACTGCTTTGCCTATGGTGTGGAGCACTGAGTGACTGTGCAGGAATGATGTTCCTCTTGTGCTTAACCACTCTTTTCTGGTACCCAGCCTAAACTCAATGACAGTGAGTTTATGCCCATTTATATCTGTGCCAAGGCTAAGATTTTTTTTTCTTCACTTACCTGTCCACTATCCCGAGCTGTCTTGTTCCTCATCCGCTACTGCTTTGTCTAGGATTAATATGCCACCTTGAATTTGTACTTTGTATAACTATTTTTAATGACATTTATATTATTCTGGTCCTCAAGGACACATGATATAGGAAATATCACTACCCTTCTGTGTACGGATGATACTCGCTCACTTTTGTGTCGCCAGCAGATTTCACCACGCTCCTACTCTTTACTGCAAAATCATAAATGAAATGCAAAGGCTTATTCTAAAAATCTTATTTAAGGAACTTCCCAAGTATCTTCCCTCCAACTCATAACATATTGAGATTGGTACTTCATAGTGTTTATTTTTCATTGTTTTTTTCTTCTTTCCACCTAATTTCTCTTCCTTCAACTTCACTTGCTCCTTGAGTCCTGTGTTTACAATAGATTTTCATGGTTTTAACAGGGTTGAGAATCACTGTCTTACAAAAGCCTTTATCTTTTATCACTTTTTCCTTTTTTCAGAAATAAAAAGAATGTACGGCTAGCATATGTTTAAGATTCCCCAGATGATTCTTTTTTTTCCACTTAGAAATTTTGTCTGCATGAAATTCAGTGACTTCAATACATTTGTTCAGGATTTCTGGACATAGGACAGCCTGGGAAGAGCAGTAGATCCAAATGGTCCCCTGAAAATCATAGAAACGTCATCCGCAGAGAGCAAGTGCAGTGAGGCTTGTGTTTCAAGAAAGTGGCCAGCCTGCTGCCCAAACAGTGCCTGCATGGTCAGGGCATGCACGGTAAATCAAACTCTTCCTGGAATTGTGAGGCTTATGGACCATGTACAACGCAGTGCATGCACACAGGCTCCCCTTTGGAAAATACCAGACAAAATGTGTGGCAATCGTTGCTTACTCTGCTCTACTCTCTGCTTGTTCTGGAGAAAAAGAGGAGGAGTTGTTTCATTTTTTGTATTGTATTCCTGTTTGTGGTTTCGAGATGTTGGTGGGAATGAGTAGCCCAGAGATGGAGAGAGTATTTAAAGTGTATCTGCCTAGTAACCTAAAAACCACATCTATCTGCCTGATTTGTGTTTCTCTACAAAACTTCTGCCTGTTCTTCCTAGAATTTTAATTTGGGTATTACCCAACCTGGGACGCAGCTTCAAAACTATTCTTATAGCCCAGAGTGCGTGGCTGTGGATAATATAGACCTCTGAAATGGAGGTATGTCCGTAAGAGCCGCTTTAACTTCTCTGAGTATAATATTTTACGTGTCAGTAACAGTGACCACAAAGGTAAGCATCTAACCTCATGCTGAGATGGGGACCAGAAGCCAGATGGATAAAATTAGAAGTGTGAGACAGTGCTGTGGAGATGGCACAAAGAGCAAAAATTCAATGAGATGACTAAAAAAAACTTGTCTCAGAGAGCCAATATCATCAAATGCTTTCAGCTACTGGACAACAGATGATTATGACTATGCATCACTGCTATATAAAAAACTTTGTAAAGAAGCCAAAAATATGTTAAGTGAACTTGTAGGAAATGAGGAAGAGTATGGCAGAGGTTTTGAATGAAACACCCAGAAAGCAAACTTTTTCGGTTTCCAAGAAACGCTCTTTTTCTTTGGAAAGAAAACAAACACATCCCTAGTCCTCAACAAATGCATATAAAGTGTGTTTGATGAAGGGATTAGTTCTTTCCCTGCATCAAAACCATGATCAAATACCCAACATCTCAACTATATTAACTACTCGGCATGTGAGGATGCTTAATAGGTGGTTGTTTCTAAGAGGCAAATGTGTAGCAGAAGTAACAAGCAAAGAGAAATCCCATTCACATGCCTGAGAGAACTTTGGGCAATGACTCAAAAGGAAAGTTCTCGAAAAGGTCTGGTAAGAAGACAGAAGCTGTGAATCATGCCATATGGTGTTAAAGAATTTAGAGAGCACACTAAGAAGTTCCATATCAATGCTTTTTCTTAAATATATTCAACAAAGGGACTATTTCCCTTCAACATTTTCAAATTTCGGCTTTCTCTCCCTTCTGCTTTTTTAGCAGAACTACTCAAAAAAATCTTGCACAGTTATAGCTTTTAGCGTAAAATCCCTGGATTTCTTGCTTTTTATTTTCCTGCTTCTCAATTGGTTTAGAGAGAATTTTAAAGTTGTAGCCTAAAAAGAGAATATTAAAAGAAAGAGATTATAAAAGCAATTGTAGAAAAGTTTGGGAACTCATAACTTACAACTCTTGTAATAGCTACAGCAGAACTGCATATGTGAACACGTCATTTTTTTTTTTTCTCCACAGTGTTCTGAAGTGAAAGGATAACTTACTGAATCTTTGATTTCTTATCAGTACTCTGCTGATTCATGGGTACAAAATACATTGCCAGTAATGAAGGTTAAAGAAAGAGATTCAGACTCCCAGGCTCCTTGAAAAAGCATTTCAGAAACTCCTTCTCTAATTAATCTTTCTTGAGTTCCAATTAATATTTGTTGAATCTTGCATGTCTAGAAGTGTAAATCGGTTAAGGGAAATGCTTTGGGATTCATTGCTTCGTATGATTCTTTGGAAAAACTTTAACAGCTGGCCACTGGGATTGAGTCGCATGCAGCAGGCTGATTATGGGAGTTCTCAAAATCAAGTTTGCATTTTTTTCTTACTCCAAATCAAGGCTCACTGCTGTATCTTACAGAAGTTGAGAGTTTTTGTTGTTTTTTAGTGTTTTGTTTTGTTTGGGGGTTTTATTAAATAGCAGACAATAATTACTGCGTGCATTTCTGTGGGCCTGTCCTATACAGGGGTCAGAACGGATCATTCTAAGGTCATTCTTATCTTGAAATGTTGGAGGGGAGCAGAACATTACACAGCAGGAGCGGTCTCAACCGTCAGACTGATCACCAACAATAAGTTTCACTTCTGTTTTTTCATTTTGTTTTGTTTTCTGACATTTCTTTCCAGAATTTATTTAGTTTGAGGTTTTTCTTGTGGGTCCAATGTGATCTTCGAAACAAGCGTGATGAAAAATTTTGAAATTACATATTAACGAAATTTGTGACAAAAATGTGTTTCCATACCGCATTTTTTGTTCCTTAGATACAGAAAACCCTGCAGCAATAGAGCAGATAACTTTTGAAATGACTCGGAAAAAATGCTCTTTCCTGTGCACATTAAATACATTTTCTAGGCTTTGTGATTTTAAAAATATAACTAACGTACAGGATAAACTAAGAAACTAACTTTTGAGGAAAGCTACATTTTAACATCTCTGCCTTCTTGACTGCTGTAATAAATGGGAATTTTCACTTCTCTATCCTCTCAATTGTATGCTCTAAAACCTGTTAGTGTTGCTGAAGATTATACGAGTGTTTCTATGGAGAAATGTGGTCTATATTTAACATATAAGAGATTGTTGAAAATTGTATCGCATTTCTAAAACGATTGCTGCAGGACAGTTGATATCCAGCTAACTCACACAAAGCTGCTTTTAGGCCGTCCAAAGTGTAAGTAAATGGGGAATGAAAAGGTGTGAAAGAAAACCTTGTTTGCTCAAACAAAGCAAATGCTGTGGGGTAAAAATAAATAAATCTCTAAAACAAATAGAAGGATGCGTGTTTCATCCCTCAGTTCCCATAGTTGCCACTTGGTGCTGGAAGATTGCTATACAAGCTCTCCTGATTTAGGTATGTGCTGTGTTGCAAGGGTCTGTCTTCTCGATAAATAGGTGGGTTTGGAAGTTATCCCTGGTTATTCTCCAGAATGAGGACAGATAATGGATAAATAGAATTGGTGCCTAGAAAAGGAAAGTATTTTCTGTTGTACAAGTGGAGTTTCCATTAAAAATGAAGTTTCATTACGTTCTAAAGTATCTGATGTTGCAACAACCATAAAAAGGATGATCTTGGCTCATATCCTTAATCTCCACCTGCTGTAGTAGTATGGCATGTTTTGACATACATATATATTCAGTAACACACAAGTCGGTGTAAATTGTTCTATGATCATGTGAAAGCACAGAGCAAAAGTTTTAGGGGGGGGTCAGGGATGGCCCGTGCTTTGCTTCTCGCCTAGTCACCAACCAGCTGATGCTTTACCTCCAGCTGAGAGGTCAAGTGCATTGTCGCCTCTGTAGCTGGTGCTCTTTGGGTTGACCAAACGATGACGCAGCAGATGTGCTTAATTTCAAGATGTTTTAGGTCTCCTCTGACCTGAGGCATGGGAACCTCAGTGCATGTCCCACCCCAGGTCTCATTAGTGTGATACAATCAGATTATTGAAGAATGCAGTTGAACAAAAGGCACAAATTATTTATAGGTTGTGCTAATGTAAAAATTGCTTTAGACTGGAATTTCATACGCCTGTCTTCATGTCATTTGTCGTTCAGCAGATCTGATAAGGAAAAACAACATATTATAAAGAAAACATTTTAAATAGTTTAATGTGTAATAATATTCTGTTTTTTATATCGCTTCAAGAAAGAATTTAACATTTCTATTTTTCAGCTTCTCTGATGTGGGTTTTTTCTTGCATTTTATTGGTGTACCACTTTAACGATATAAGCTGTGTGAACTGACTGCTTTTTCTTGCATATGGAGCTTTTATTAGAAGTGGTTCATGAGCGGATTTTATTAGAATTGAAATCTGCAAAGTTTGTGACATTAAACTACGCTCAAACTACTTCTCTTTGTCGTAAAACACTAATGTCTCTCTGAACTGTACTTTTCTCAATAGAATATTTAGAAAATAAAAGCACAATTTAATTTTATTTTTAAGCATGCTTAAATGAACTAATGATACTGCACTTTACTGCAATATATTGTATATCTCAAATGATGTAATTCTACACAATAATATTTTGAGTATTGATTTTTTTCCAGGCAAGACTTTTTCTTTAAATTCCTGCAGAAGTATATTAGTTTGACTATATATTCTGTTATACTGCATAGGATATTGGAAAAATCTGGTTTTCCCCAAAAGACATACCGAATTACATTTTGCCTACAGCATTGCCTTAAATGCCAGTAGGTATAAAGAGCATGACCTGCTGTCTGAAGCATTAACTGATGATTAAGTTAAAAAGGTGTTCTTATTGTCACAGTGATTTGGTGTAGTGGTATGATGTGGGATTACAGATACATTGAAACATTATGAAGCTTCTTTATAAGGAGTTCAGAATATTTTTATTTCTCCCCACCCCTTGTGAATACATGTGAAAAAACTTTATACAAATAAAATCACAAACCCTACATGTGTGTACACCACAAGACTAAGGAATAGAATAAAATTCTGCTGAACTTTCATGAAGGAAAAAGAGGGATATTAGGCAGAGGCAGCTATTCAGGTAGTCGCAGGCTTATTGCTTACTCATTGGTGATATTTCTGGTGTCTGATTTGTGCTACAGGTAAATATATTTTCAGGTTTTGGGGTGGTTAAAATAGAGAATCGCCCAAGCTAATTATATTGATAAGATCATTAACTGCAACTTAAATGGGAACTTCTGGTATAATCACAGTTTAATTCTACAATTTATTTAAATGCAGTAAATTTATAATTTATGCTAGCACAAATCACTGCAATGCATAAGATACTAGTAGTTCTTATTTTCTTTTTGTGTTTGGCAAGTTTTCCTTCTCTGTGCGTATCACGTCATGGGTGTATTTTTTGATTGTGAAAACATTTTATAGTACAGATAAAGCTAGGGGGAATGACCGCTTGAGCTTTCTGTGCATGCCCTGTGCTGCTTTCCTGTAGTAAGTGGTACCTTTGGACTGTTTTCACGCAGATGCTTAAAGTGGCCTGCTTATCTGTCACTAATACCAGAGAAAGAAATTTCATGCGCACCAAACAATTGAAACGTGCGTATTTATAATATCTAAATGGTGTTATTCCTCCAAGTCTTAAACTCAGTTGCGTTGTGAAGCTGCTCCATCTACTGCTGCTGAATCTCCTATCAAAGAATTTTGCCAGTTCCCTCTGGCCAAATAACACTTCTGGAATTATAAAATATATCGGGCCTATTTTTCCCTTCCCTTCAATAGGTAAAGTTTAACAAGACCAAAGCCTGCTGGACAAATAAAAAGAACTAAAGGATCGAAAGAACTTGCAGAAAAAGCAGTTTCAGGCTTCTTTAATTATGCATGGATGCCAAAAGGCACAACAAGGAGGAGATTCATATCAACAATGTGACAGGTATTTTTTTATTCTATAGCGATCCTGTCAGTAAAAGAAATTTAATATGGGCTCTCTTATCACTCTCTGCCATCTCATTTAAGTGTGCAGGTGACTGTGTAATGTACCCCAGGAAAATTCATCTTCTCAGAATCTGTAATTTTCTGACACAGAAAAACTTATTGTGCTGGGAAAGGGATGAGGAGAAGCATGACTTCTGCTGTTGAGTATTTTTCCAGTGTACGTGATTTCTAAATACTGCAATGAAATTACAAGAGTAGGAGCATTGTACTGTTGCATGTTTGGGGACTCTTGTGAGGTTCATAAGCTTGGAGCAGTTTGTAAAAGTAAATGTAAGCAGTTTGTAAGTGGAGCAGTTTGTAAAACTAAGAGGGAAGCTGTTCCAGAATTAAAAAGTAATAATACCAGCCAGAATGAAAATGTTGCCCATCTTGTTATGCACAAAAATATATACATATATAAAGACATAAAAAAGCTTGCAACGTAGCAAGTACGAAAGTAAGAAAAAGGATCTGGCAGCAAAAAGCTTCAAATTCTGAGACCTGAAGGATGCAAACTGGTGTTCTTATTCCTCTTAACCAGAGTAGAAATGCTAAGCAATTTGGGCAAAATTTCAGAGAAAATCCGTGGTGCAGAACTGGACACTAAATACCATTCCAATCTTTAATAGCAAGATTTAGTGTGGTTTTAAATCAATAGATAGTTTACATTGTCTCAGAATTTATTTCTGGTTGTTCAGCTGCTGTAGGTGTATACTCTGATATTTTGACAAAGGCAAAAGGTAAAAAGAACTTTTAAGCTAAAAAGATGAACAAACTGGCGCTGGAATAACCAAAACTACTTTGCCTCTCTGAGGAAACTTGGGAGGTACTGTACCTACTTGTACTTGTCCCACAGTTGAGGATTTTAGGAGGATTTTGCTGTTTTGCTTTGGGTTATCGCTGAGCCTCAACTAGGCTTTTCTCGTGGGTGTTACTGATCCGTGATCCTCAGACCAGGTAGGATGGAGAAAATTTTTTTTCTCGTTACGCTTGCAGCCCAATGGCTGTGTTAAAGATTACCGGAAAGCGGGCACGGAGTTTCTTTAAGCTGAGGGATTCAATTCTTCACGGTGCTGAGTATATTTTCTGAGAGTGTTTCCACTCGTGTGGAGCCCAGGGTCCTGAGCATCCATGGCTGGATGTAAGCTGCTAAAAACACAGGGATTATATGGGAAATGCACTTCTCTTTCAAACTTATCTCTCCAGCTCTGTTTAATAAATGATGCGTTCATGATCTTTTAACATCAGTAACAATTTGTTAGTCATATTACACTGTAGAAGAGAGAGACTGGGAAGCTATCTGACCCATTTTAAAACTTAAATTAGCCACCATAAAGTGCAGAATAAAATTATAAAGACTTTCTTGTAATACAAAATTCATAGAGACAAAACTCTAATTTCCTGATGGATATATGATATTAATGTAACGGATACCTCAGTGTAGTTAAATTGCATTAAATGGTTATTAATGCTTGAATAAACTTCAAGGAAGTGGGTACTGGTTGAAATGGGATAATATTTTGTTCTGCTAAATTATATGTTAATTGGTATTTCCTCTCTTGTAAAAGGACCTAAAGGGCTTAATAAAATATGTGGTAGAAACATTATTTTTTTCTTCTTGAGATGTTAAGTCTAGAGTTTAACTGGAAACATTTCAAATCATTTCCAGAAAATTCGTCGGTGCTCATGATGACGTGGCTTAGGGACTCGCCAAAATAAATAATTATGGCTTTCAGTTATTCGAGAGTATACAGGCCAATATGCAAGGGAGGGAAAGAAAAGCTACAAGTGAATTGTTTGCTGTTTTATTTTCATCTCTGAAATTATACTTACTTTGCTTAGATGTAGGTAACCGCTTCCAGTGTAATATAGTGAATAATGAAGCCTGTTGGCACGACAAGGGGAGACCGTTATCCTGGCCTAATAGAGAAGGGGAACTAGAAAACGGCCTCAACACCCATCTCTGCATAATTTGGAGAGAGATTGGCAAATCAGGAGAAGATTGGTTAAGAAAACCTCATTTAATGTGTATCATTCAGCAGTCTAAACTTTCCTGAAGTGATTTTTATTCCCTCTTTGTAGAACTGCTTATTCTTTATGTCAGAACGGACCAGAATTGTTATGTAAGGACTAAGTATGATATTCGTATGTGGAAGTATCAAATATGGATAGGCTTTCTTTTGGAGAAGGAAAAAAGAAAAGAGAATCTCCATATGAATATGTATATTCTTATAATTATGGATTTATTGGTATTATGACTGAGCTTCCTTTCACTTTAACATTCAGTAATATGGTGCTTAACAATTACTGAAAATTGGATGTTTCCACCTTTTCTTCTGAAGGAGCTTTAGTTGATTAATGAGTGAATGCAAACAGGTAATTAACTAGAAAGGAAGTAAAATTATTTCCTTCAGAACACAGAAGTTAGTGAGGATGCCTCAACCTCTCGCTGTGGGGGGGAAAAAAAAAAACAAACAAACAAACCAGAAGCCATTAATATTTTGAGTGCAATGCTGTTGGGTTTTCCGAAGTGGATACAGCACAAGGTTATGGGGGTTTTTTTCTGGTCCCCCTTCCCCATGTTNTATGACTGAGCTTCCTTTCACTTTAACATTCAGTAATATGGTGCTTAACAATTACTGAAAATTGGATGTTTCCACCTTTTCTTCTGAAGGAGCTTTAGTTGATTAATGAGTGAATGCAAACAGGTAATTAACTAGAAAGGAAGTAAAATTATTTCCTTCAGAACACAGAAGTTAGTGAGGATGCCTCAACCTCTCGCTGTGGGGGGGGAAAAAAAAAAAACAAACAAACAAACCAGAAGCCATTAATATTTTGAGTGCAATGCTGTTGGGTTTTCCGAAGTGGATACAGCACAAGGTTATGGGGGTTTTTTTCTGGTCCCCCTTCCCCATGTTCAAATCGGACTCCGTCTTACAGGTTTCTCATAAAATTTGCATGTTTTAAGATAGTACTGTCTGGTAAACACAAAATCACAGCCCCCAAATATCCGAAATATTCTCCTCACATAACTTAAAGCAAATCACAGAGAAAGGAGGAGGTTAGCCAAAGTTTTTTGAGCTCTGTGATCTGTCTTAGAAGAAAAACATGATAGTGGAAGCAGATACTTTTGATGCAAAATAAATACTTTCATATTTACAAAGAATGGGCAAGTTCCTGTTTCCTGATTGCTGAAGAAATCATATAGGAGACAGTGTTTTTGTTCCCAAAGCACTTCCACCCAGCCAAGTGCGATCCCTTTCATAGATTTCAGGGCTAGACTGTAACTGTTTCTCTTGCTGTGCCTGGTCTTTTCTCCGCTTGCCTTCTCTTTCTGCTAATTTTTCTCTGCGACGCTCAAATCTTCAGGAAACTCTTTATTCGTCTGTGCTTTGGGCGCATCCTTGCCCAAAGTACCTACCTGGGTCTGAGTGTGGAGGGGAGGCTGATGCAGCTTCAGCTACCTGGGTACGTAAATGTCATCTTATAACTAGCTTATCCGAAGGCTGGTAACTGAAAAAAGTTACTCGCAAGGAGGCTTTATGCATTTGCAACGGCATGCATGTAATGGTGGAAACAATGTATAGAAGCATAATTGATTGTAAACAAAAACTACTTTATAAAAGCCAGGTGCCGCAGAGCCCTTACTGCAAACTCTGTGTTGGCTTGTCAGAGCGAACTTGAATAAGTTAAGGCTTAATGTAACTTTTCAGGGGTGTAGGATGTCTGATTATGGAACAATAAAGCCATTGACTGAAGAAACTTCCCTGAGGAAAACAATATTATTGTGATTTTTATTTTAAATCCTACTCATCCTTAGCTGATGCCAGAAGAAGACGCGGCACGTAGGGACATGGTTTAGTGGTGGACTTGGTGGTGTTAGGTTTACAACTGGACTCAATGATCTTAA
Source organism: Steatornis caripensis (assembly GCA_013398225.1). Taxonomy (NCBI): domain Eukaryota; kingdom Metazoa; phylum Chordata; class Aves; order Caprimulgiformes; family Steatornithidae; genus Steatornis; species Steatornis caripensis. The sequence goes on from VZSC01007744.1 coordinate 173,466, forward strand.
GGGTCTTTTCCGACCTTACACTTGTAAGAAGCCTCCAAGTTCCCCATCGGCCCACGGCAGGCAGCTCACACAGGCGCTGTAGTTTATCTGAGGCAGAGCAGGGTGGTGTCAAAACTTTCGGTACGCAATGAGAATGCACTGCGGGGACTTGGCATTTCTGAAGTCGAAGCTCCCCGGGAGCTTCACCCGTTTTTTGGCTGGCAAAGTGCTGCCACTGCAGCAAGCGGAGTGCAAGGGATACCTTGTGCTGCTCGCCGAGTTGCTAACTGGGTTCATTTCTGCTTGGGATGGCAGGGGGGGAAAGTAAGTCAAGGCAAACTCATTTTACCCTTAAAAATAATTTTTAAGGAGAACCTAAATGGGATGATACAGCTGAAATTATAAGTAAATTGTGAAATTCATCTATGTGGTGCTTTCTGAGATTTAACCTGTGTGTTATCCAGCCGTTACCTGCCTCATCCTAAGGCAGCTGACGAGCTCTCTTTTGCAAGGCACGTGATGAGGCTTATTTTTCTGAGCAGAGCTTCGCCTTCCTTATCACTTGGAGTCCTCACCTTGGCACCCTCTGGAAATTCCTCAGTGATTTCCACTTGTACCGGGTTAAAAAAAAAAAAAAGGATAATTCCCTCTGTCACAGGGATTCACATGGAAGAGTCTGTGACCTGACTTATCTGGGAGGTCAGGCTCGATAATCCAGAAGGCTCCCAAAGGGCATTAAAATCTAGGGACTGCTAATACAGAACCACTGTATGCATGTCGCGATATTATCTGATGGTGTGAGGTTATATCCATGCTTGTGCAGAACATTGCTGAGCATATTTAGAAAAAAAAAAACCCAAACCTGCTGTTTTGAGGTGTTATTACTATTTTCTCCGGAGCTGATGGAGCTCAGAACTAAGTATTGCTCCAGCTGGGATGAGCGATTTATTGGATGATCTCTCTGAGCTCCCAGCCTCTTCCTTCCCAGCTTCAATCCCCTGCGCAAGAACGGAAACACTTTGTGGGCTTCATCTTAATAGGGACTCCCCCACCCCAAAACAAGATCTTTATCCAAAGATTTAATTAATTGCAAAAGTTAAAAATAAATCGTGCTGGAGTACCATTGATAATCCTCCTAGGCTGGCTTTCATTCATGTTAATGTGTAATACGGCCACAGTAAGATTTAATTTTAACCATAATTATAAAAGTTTGAAATTAAATCTTACTAGGGATGTGTTCTCCATTAATATGGACAAAAACTGATCTGGGAGGATTATTATGGGGGACACAAGAAAGATTTAATTTTTAACTTTTATAATTAATTCAAAAATGTGATAAAGGATTTTGTTTCAGGGGAGGGGGAGTGCTCTCCAGACCACTAAGACATCCCAGCAGTCTTTCAGAGTCATCTTAATTACAGCCACAAAGAATTATTTGTTAGAGAATAGTGGTCAGGAGCTCAAGCTGCTTCTTTTATCCAGAAATAGATGTGCATGCTCTTTGAAACTTTCACTGAAAGAAGCACTGCAGTTTGTGGTGAGGCAAGGAGCTTAGAGGGGCATAGATCTCTGTGTGTATGTATCTATAGATGCGTATAGATATATGAACACACAGATGTAGAAACATACCTATTATACGCTTATGTAAAAGTGCATATAGACATGTAAATATACATGCATTTTATGTATATGAGTGTATATGCATATTAAAACTTGTAGAAAAAATGCATTTTTTAAATCTACAAATTTCTAATACTTTGTATACATACTTCCAGACAGATGTACACAAACATATGCACTGCTTTTCTTCCCATAAAAAAAGATTAATGGAAATTACTTCTTTAAATAGACGCAATTGTGTTTGGCCGCACTGGATTTTGCTGCATTTGTCGTGCTGCGCAGTAGGCAAAGGGTGTAATCAAGTAAATTTGCTGAAAATTATCTACCAAAGATCAGGTGATGTCACAATTAAAGATGTATGAAAAAGATTAAAAGGAATCAAGTATCCATTTCACAGGTAGATGTTTAGGAACCAGCTTCAACTTTAAATTGCAATATTTCTCTGAAATCCTGTGCCTTCATGACTTCGTGTTCACTGTATCTCAGTAACTTCCACATCAACTGTACATGATTTTCCAGTGCAGAGGGATTGTTTTGTTTGACTTCAGCTTGTGGTCACCTTCTTTTCTTTTTGCTGCTCTGTTTTTATTTTCCCTTGCGTCCAGTCTTGAAATTTTGACATTCAATCTGAAAAATCGAGAAGATTATTTCCTTCTTCTCATGCCAAGAAATATGATTGAGTCTTGGTGAGGATGCAAACAGCTCATAGCCAGGTTTAAATCCTTATCCTGACAGCTCCTCATCAGTTGGGGTTCATTTCTCTTTTTTTTCAAAAAAGCTTGTAGCTCTCTACACTTTATTGAAAAAGTTTAAATTTATTATGGTATGAATGCTAAAAAACCTTTTTTGTTATCACTAATGTTGTTTTAATTTTGAAGGTTGGGGCTTTTGCAGTTTCTCATAGATTTTTACCATGTTTGTTTTGTAAAAAAATAGGAGAATAGCATCAATTTTTTTTATCTTTTATTTTTAACGATCAGTTCGAAAAGGTTTGGAAGCATGAAAAACAGTATTCCCAAAGAGTAAAAATATGTAGGCAATGACGAGCATTTTTGCAAAAGTCTGCATCCTCGCAAATATATATCAAGCCAGTCACAGACTATTTCTCCTCATCTTAATGTTTTCAGAAAATATATCTGTTTTTATAATGTCTCCTGTAATTGAATAATTACAGAAGTAAAATGTGAACAACTCCATCTTCCATTCTTTAATTCAATGAAATCTGTAACGTGGTTTGTATTTTTCATTTATATTGTAGGGTTTTTTGAGCATCTGCTTTCCTTCTTTATTCTCCTTTCTACAAGTAATCAAGTTTGGACCACACTGTAAAACACATTATTATGAAATTCTGTAGTTATACGAGGCAGATTCTTCCTGCATTAGCACCAATAATCCCTCCTCACTCTACACTTACATTAGTAAGGTCACATAGTGGCCCCAAGTGACTAAACAGTGATGAGTGGAAGAGCATTTTCAGATAGAAATGATATTTGAACTACTTTCATAGTCTTTTGAACCTCAGCTTGACGGTGGGATGCACTGGGATACACAGAACAGGTTACTCTGAGCTTCCATCGAGCTGCCTGCGAGACCAGAAATTGGTGTTTCCTAGGGAAAAGGGAGACATTTTGTGCAGCGTGTGTCTCTTGGAGAACATCCGCTGCGGTGAGCATCTGGCTGGAAAGTGTGTGCAGGCCGCGTGTAACTTTTGCATTTGATAGTGAGTTTAGGGCTAGATTATTTCTCCTCTCCAGTTACAAAAAAACGCCCAATGTTGATAATTCCTTTCAGTGGTCTGAGGTAGGAGTGGCAATTATTGCCATTGTTTCGGAGTGGAATGTTTTGATGGTAACATGCTAATGCAAGTCATCTCAGCTCTGCCACGTTCCCAGCAAAATACGTTTGGGAGCACTGTGTAACAGAACTTTTACTGATGTCCCTTGTTTGCTACTGTAGACGCCAATTTTCTTGAAAAAGGACCAAAAAAAAAGGACTGAATTAGGTATTTTAAATATTTGACACTTTTAATAGTTACAGATAGTTTAGTTTTAATCTTATTCGTGACAAACAGCTGCTATGCTTTGCAAAACCTTTGAAATGATGATGGCAATATCAAACTATCAGGGAACATGTATTTTTTCTTTTTCTTTTTTAATTTTTCTGTCGGAGAAAGCGTTTGATTCTTAGTCAACAATGCAACATACAATAACCTTTTCAACGTTTTTTAGTCTGCAGTCTACTGTTGTGCAAGGCACATTTTGTGTTCTGTTACAAGCTGTTTGAATGTTCAAACACAGTGTGACGTAGATGGGGAAAGCCGTGAAGCATGCCTGGTGACTTCAGCGGTCTTTGAGTCTCGCTCACAAGAAGTGGTTATATGAGGAATAGCATTAATGCAGGGAAATACTAAAAAGTGAAGATGTATTCTTAGGGCGAGCTTTTCCTCTTAGAACTATTTACGTGAGGAAAATAGTAACATCACTATACTGACTAAAATTACTGTGTAGTATGAATAAAAATTAGAGATACTTAACTAATATTTTCTGAGGACTTCAAAGTTCTGGAATAGGCAATAACAATTGTTCTCCTGTTACTCAACGAGACATCGGACATGGTATATTACAAGAACAACATTTCTATAAGATACTTTAGAAATGGTGGTAGCATCATCTTTATTGTACTCACATTGATGGGAACATGGGGTTTTATCAGAGATGCAATGCTTTCTAGGCTGTTGCCTGAAAAGCAGGTGAGACCCTGACTGTTATCAAGTTGTAGGATAAAGTGTAAGAAAATACTGCTTGTGCTTTCAACAGAGTAAGTCTCATCTCAAAAGGAAGCCTTGGATGGCTATGGTTACTGCTGTTTGTGGGCTCAATAGTCAAATTTATTGAGGCACGAATAAGAGGAAGCTCAAGCTTTACATGCAATTTCTTATCTGGGGGTCTACTCTGTGTATTGATTTTTTGAAACCTGCTTTTGCTAAGCATATGACTAAAATCTTCTAATAATTTCTTTGTATTTGGGGAAAAAGAAGTTCACCCACATGACTTAAACCATTTGACTACTTTTCCCTTCCATATTTATCATCAGCCACAGAAATATGAGCCCCTGTGACTGAACCTCATGAGACACAGCAATTACAGCCCAGCTGCACATGCAGTGTGCTGTCCACGTCATTATTATGGGCCTTGGTGGGCAGACACTTTTAATTGAAAATTTGGTTCTTGTGGCAAATTAACTTTAATAAATTTAAGATATTTACTTACAACATGCATCCAATTAACTCCAATTTAAGATGAATGGAAGAAAATTATAAAAGAAGTTTTTCCTCCAAAACAAAAGAGCTGAATTAATATTACGCTATCCCTTCAAGCTGCAAAAACGTTAATACTCTTCTAGTACCTTGAATTTGACATTATCATAGAGAACATGTTACAAAATAACAGTACTTTGCTATAATGCCTTCTGAATACATCTAATTGCCTTATGAACAGTGAAGAATGAAGGCAGGAATCATCACTGCAAACTTGGGAATGTATCTATTTTATGGATGGGACAAGCGAGAGAGCGTACTGTAGTTAAGTGACTTAGCTAAACTTGCAGAGCATGTCATTAACTAATTTAGAAACAGAACCCAGAAATCCGGATTTGGCCACTTACACATCGTTAATTTCTATTGTGGCAGAACAAATCAAATAGTGCATGGCTTCTCATCTTCAATGTTCCCGCATTTCCAAGAACTTTCCAAATAGTGGCTAAGACATTCAATGTTTAATAAAAATGCCCCCAACAATGAATTTCAACATACCCGCAATGGCATGCACGGATTTCAGATAACGATTGGCCATTTAACTTAAAATGCATTGCACTATAGTGTATACATTTGACTGCCTAGCAAAAGGGAAATAGCGATAATTTCAGGAAGCCCCCAACCTCATCAGAAAATGCCAAAGTGCTCCTAAATCTTCAGCCTCACTATTAAAAAAAAAAGTTTCAAAAAGATACTTTATTACAGGGTCTCCCCTTCTGTCTCTTTGGCTTTGAGCCAAAGTACACTATGAAGTAACAGTTGGAAATGACCTCCGCTCCTTCAAATGTGTTGTTTCTTTGGTTTGGCTTAAAATTAATCATATTTAAAAAAAAATAAATTGTAGACATTTCTTAGTAAGCTCCAACTTTTACTCATACTGGGGCTCTTTGCCAGGGTCTAATATGACATCAGAGTGATGTTACTGTGATTATGCAGTGCACATTGGAACTGTAATACATTGCTATGATGATATATTAAACATTGACATGGAACCTGAATATATAATTGGCAATGACAAAAGCAAGCATGATTTAATATCTTCCACGCCACCCTCCCCACTCAAGTTGCTCAGGGTCATGCCTTCTCAGTGCATTCTCATTATTTCCAATAGAATATCCTGATGTTCAGCAGGTATTTATGGGAACGTACAAGAGCCTCTCTGTTGGTTATGTTTTGTACATAATACAACAGTCAAGGGATTTCTAATATGACATCTTTCTTATGAAGGAAAGCCTTTAAAATAGATTTTCCTCTCCTTGTTCTATCTAGAAGATATGACAATGCTTAGTTAAACATTAGGTCATTTTCATGATAGATAAACTTAAAATATATCATCTGCAAAAGCCCTCAACTAATCAGTTCATGAGTTGAGTTGTTTTTAACTTGTTTGTATTTGATTTGTTCTAATAATTGCATATTGTATTTATAAACTCACAGGGAACCCTTTGGGTATAAACTGTCCTTTACGTTTTTACGTATCCAGCTGTACTTTCACTTTCCCATAGTTTCTCCTTGGCTTTTACTTCTTATAGTATTCAGCAGAAATGTACTCTGTCAAACACAGCCAGAAGATATCATACCCTTGCGGAAAGTTCAGCATTCGTGTTCCCACGAAATTCTTCCCACCTCCCCAGTTGTGCTGAAGTGAGGATATCTTCCCAGCTGTTACTCCTTCTTTCTGTATTTCTCAGCACAGAGTTCAAGATTTCTGCCTTTCGAACTGACTCATCTGTAGCCATCTTTCCTTTTCAGCAAAATCCAAGTAGGGTACTTGAACTATTCCACTATATTTTTTTGCATATTGGAGCCTTCTGTCCATCTTGCACTGTTTTGTCAAAGGGAAGGAAATAATCTTTTCTGTGTAATAATGAAAACTATATTTCTACAAAGCTGAAGCTCCGGAAGGAACTCAAAATGTTGTTTGCCATGTCATGACTTTGTCACGCAAGTTCTGCGCTTCTGTACACGCATTGTTTCTTATGCTTATTTTTGTGCCTACTTTTCTAAGAGACTGATTTAGGTACGATGGTCTCCTTTTTGCATTACCCATATAAAAAAATAACAATGACTCCTACCACCACCATGTTCTACCTTATTTATTTTCTAAGAAATCAGCCTTGTTGGCGTGGTTTACCGTATAAGCCCATGGTTAGCATGCAAGTAGGTTCTTGCGGGCCACCTTCAAAGGCTTTGTTTTCTAGTTTCCCCACCTCCCTGTAGTGCTAGGGAGTTTTATTAGGACATCCTGTGAAATCCGGTGATGTATCTGGTAGGAATCTAAATTGTGATTAGCCAATGGAATTCTACATTTCCATTAACTCTGAAGCCCAGTGTCCCTGAGATTTATATCCCTGAATCTCTCAATTGATTTATAACCTGGTAATCCTTTTATCCCCATTTATATGCAGCATAACTTACGTAAGTGCTAGAATGTCTCCATTAATCGAATTCAAGAGTGTTGGACTGAGAAAGTGGACTAAAAATTTTTAGGCCATATTGTAAATACACTTTGTGTCAAAGGAAGCCAGGAGGTAACAAGTCCTTGAGTTGCTTTACCTTTATGTTCATTTTAAGCAAAATGAAGAAGAAAAAAATCTACCAACCATTAATGCTATATTTGGAGTATCTGTTGCGATAGAAATGTATGAAAATATCTCATTTTGCATATGGAGTACGGCCCCCTTGCCCAGCAGATTGCCCGCTGGCTGGCTGTAGGAGAACTCCACACTGACTACATGGTTCCTATATGCTGTGGTGTAGACACCAGCCTTGGTCGCAAATATAGTGTAGTGTTTTTGTAGGGCTGTTCAAATCCCACTGAAATTGACACGAACTAGGTATCTGGATTATGAAAAATGTAATTGGAAACCAACTGATTCTCCTCCTGTTCTAAGTGTCTGAATGTGTCTGCTGCCGTTAAGAACTAGGAAGTTGTTCTTTCCTTGTCTCAAATCATGCAATGTTAACGTTGCCTGTGTTGTAGGTCATACAAGTGTGGAGTCCCAGTACTGATAATTTTAATTATGTGATGGAAAATTTATTAGTTACTGCAGCTTTGTGTTATTGCTACTCCTTCTGTGTGAACTTAGAATTTAGATGAAAACATTGCTTATAAGAAAAATCTGAGTAGTTTCTCTGAAACAATGGCTCACCAGCAGCAACCTCTTCGATAACCTTTAGCAGCCATGTCTACAGAGGATGGAGGCAGTCCCATGTTACACTTAAATCAAATATGTGGCACAGCAAACAGAGGAGCTATTAAAATATATTTATTATTCATTATTAGTAAATTGCCTGCATGTGGAGTACCATAGAGTAACAAACTTACAATTTTGTTGACTCGTTAAAAGTCTACAATGTGATGTCCTGCAAAACCCAAATTTGTATTTATAGCCTTAATTTTAAAGCTCAATTTAGGCAATTACGTCTGGGTATTACATGAAAAAGATGCAGTATAAAGGTAAATCTTACAGTATGCTGGAAATTTGTGGGTTGAATACACTACTGTCTATTTTGAGACTTAATGTGCTATTGGGATAGAACCTGATTTAACTCAGAAGTTTACAGGTGAGACTTTGGAAGATAATGTGTGCCACTACTGAAGATGTGTTAATAAATTATAATTCCGTATGCTGTATGCATTCCAATTCCCTCTTTAGTAAATACTTAACACATTAAAGTCTGCCAGAAATTCAGATGAAATGAAACCAATTTAATTCCTTAATTTGTATTATGTTATGCAATACTACATCATGTCATGTCCATGGAAACAAGAAATTGATATTTTCTGAATCAGATCTTCTGTTTCTCAGCAATTTATTAATATGCTGGTATCTTTAGGGGGAGGAACATAAGATAACTTTTCATCTCTTGGATGTAATGTCTTCTTTTGCTGTGGGAGGAGAAAAGGAGTAAATAGCAAAAAGAGGGCCATCATTCCTGCCCTCCTGTGTTATGATGATGAAGCTATACTGGTACTATAATTATAAGAATTTAATACCTTGAAACCTCATTGTTGAGATTATTATATTTAGTGGTAAAATTCAACATTTTTTCATCTGAAACCTGCTTAAAATTAACTGTGAGTACCTTAAATGATTAAGTTGTTTAAAATTAAATGCCTACATGAATACGTACAGTATCAGGGCATTTAGCTAGCATATAAATAAAACCAACTGACCAGAACTAATCACTTATGAGGGGAAAATGCTCTTCTGCTACTGCATGCGTGGGCTGAGCAGGAAGGCCAATAGGAATCTGGGAAGTGTAGTAGTCATCAGCAACAACATTGAAAAGCTAATTAGTCTGAAAAATGGCCACACAAATGTTTTCGTTAACAGTTTCAAAAAGGCAATTCCATTACATCAATGGTACAACCAGTTGAAGAATGAACTATTTTTGAACATTAAAAAAAATCCTAAGTCACTTTCTTTTGATTTGAGCAGAGTTCAATTTATAAAATTCTTGAGAAAACATGTAAAAACAAACAACAACTCTAGACTTCATGATCGCTGTAGAGGAGATGACTGGGAGCTGCTGCAGGTCTTGATAAATAAGGTGAGAAAGGAAAGTATTGTAGCAGACTTGAGCCCTTGTTCCTGGAATATGGCCTATGACTCTTGTATGTGGATCGGGTTCAGCTCCTGGAGGTAACTGACAAAACCCACATATTGGGCACCCAATTTAACCTTATAATAATTGTTTCTGAGTGAACCCATGGAAAATTCTTCTGGTCCTGCCTGAAGGGAAAAGTACTAGCATTGCAATATCGTGGACAAAAAAGAAAATGAAAGGGATTTAAATATCACCTTAATTTTCTAAGAGCACTTTTAGTATGCTTTGTTGCTCCTACAACCACCTGAGTGACTACTTCAGCTATTCATAATTTAGTTTTCTAGGTACTAAAAGAAGCCAAAGTAAAAAGAACTATCTTCCATATTTTGGCTGTGTGCTATGTAAAATAATTGACTGTCTGATGAAAAACTGTCTTGTCATATTTTGTAATAAAATAATATTTTTGTGCATAACTTGACCTGTCCTAGTGAGTTATGCTGCTCATTGTTTCATAGTAACAATTTCCAATGGGATTTTAATAATACTCTTGCTCTTACCGTCTTGTACAATGTAAGCTGTTACATTCAATTTGTAAGAAAAATATTCAGGTATAAAACTAGATAATCTGTATCCCTTTAGAATCAAAAGTCACTTTGCCAAAATATTTTAACACATGAAATTGCTTCTTAAGAAATGTTTGCTATGATAAAACGACAGAAAACTACATTTCCATTATAATTATAACTGACTAGTGGTGCTAAGTTTTTATAATTTAAAGGTATTCTCAAATCTGACAGCTCTTCCACATTGAATTATGCATTTCTGGCTCTTAAATAGTTCTGCTGGCATGAGACAGCTGAGATGAAGTTGTCTTTCTAAAATAATTGCTCCATGGAGCATCCATTATACCTTCAGAAAAAATGTATTACTTGACTTCTACAAATTATAGACTAGCCTATAATGGGTATTTTTGACAGCTATTAGGTTTTTTAAAAAAATCTGAACAGTAAAATGAGTATTGATATCACTCTGCTGTGTCTTGCATGTTAATACCAATTTTTTATGTACTCCTTTTCTAAAGCATGATGTAATCATTAATTACAATAGTATTGATGTAATTGCACTCCTCTTAAACTCCCTCCTCTGTAATAGCAACATGCGATTCTTTTTCTACAGTAATACTCACGTCATATTTCTTGTTCTTGAAAAAAGAAAAAAAAATGAACGGATATAAGCATAAAATTCTATGCCATATTTTGACACCATCGCTGCTCAGGATTAAGGTATCTTGGGCTTGAGCGGAGGGTTAGGCTACCCAGTCTCTGGGAGGCTGTTGTTCTCTGGTCTTTCATGTATAATATTGTTGTGTAGCTCTTAGTACAATGGGACTAATCCCAGAGACCCCACCTTCCCAGGTTGTGCAAGAAGAGGCATAGCAAGACTTTTCAGTATCAACCTAGTTTTTCTGGGTGCCTGCAGTGGCTAAATGAGCACGTGCGTGTTTACCACTCTGGTGTATTTACATTTGCAGATACTGTTTTAGTGACTTCAGTATTCATCAGTTTGCACTAGATGAATGCATGGCAGTTCAGAAAGTGCTAAGAGAAGTTCTTGGCAGGGGGGAAGCAAACATAAGAGCCTACTGAGCTTTTTCAATAAAATGAGATCTTCTGTATATTAAGTAGATATTTTCTGTGTTTTGTTTGATAGGATTGTAACTGGAAAGAGTATCTATGAGAACTGATGCCTGCCCTCCTTCTTTGCCAAGCTGTGCATCTTCACGTGAAGAGGAGGAATTCTTCAAAAGGAAAGTGTGCTACTTTGATGTATACATCAGTTTTGTGAATTGAGTGGTGAGGGGAGGGTGCTTATGGACAGAACACGTTTCATGTCTTTTGGAAGTATTTTTCAGGTCTAAGCTGTACTATCATGATTATAATATGCAAACTAGATGATCTGGCTTTCATAATTACATTTGAATATACTAATTTATGGTGAAGTTCCCCACAATAATAAAGGAGCGCACAAGGTCTTCTGCGTTCTGACCACTGCAAATCAGTACTGTGGTATGGTATCGCCAGACTGTGGCTGATCCACATTTATGTTTATTTGTACATTTGGTGCTTGGGTGAGAAGTTTGTGTCTGGGAGCCTCTGAAGTCTGATGAGCCAAGAGGAGAGAAGGAAACAGCAGGTACGGCTAGGAGGATTATTCCTGTACCAGGACTCTTTTGACAGAGGCTGGATGCTTCTACCAACTGTTAGTGTGTGCTGAGCCTCTTCTTACGCTGCCTGCAGCACCCCAGGAGAAGACATCAGATCCTGCAAGAGCAGCTCTGCTTGGAGCAAAGGGTGAAGTCAGATTAACTGAGTTGCTGTATGAATCAAAGAGAAACCCACCACCAGGTTCAATTTTGCCTGTGTGCTAAGAATACACATACTGCATAAAAATCATAAAACTTGTGTAAAAATCTTGCATAAAAATCACCCAGTAGCCAGCCAATAGTCTGAGATGTTTGTAAGGATAAGAAAAAAGGTGAGGATGTGTAACCTCAGTTCCAGTGATGCAGAGGGACAGCTGAACAGCAATGAAAGATGCACTCCTGGCAGCATCCACAGCTGCTTTCTGTGTCCTTCGAACGCTTTTCACCATCGTAAGTGTGAAAACCGTCTTCTGAAGAGCAGTAAGAAGGACCAGACATCCTTTTCAGTGTAAATATTTCCCTTTTCATAAAAGAATCAACACTCTAAGTATTTTGAAATCAAGTTAATGTCATAAGAAGAAATGTTAACAATTGTAAAATTTGTCAGTGTTGATAGAACAAACTCCAAAAATTCCATTATTATCTCACAAAAAAAATTTAATGACGCAGTAATCAGTGTAACACAAACTATATTTAGAAGCACTACAACTCTTACACAATATATCATGAAGACCCTATAGAGATGATGTTACCAGAGATTATAGGCTACTCTGAAATCCATTGATGATCAGCTAGTTGCCAAACTGGTCCATCCATAACTTTAAGTAATCTCCTTTTTGGAGCATTACTTTGTTATAATATCTGTAGTAGGTGAATTTAAGCTTTCAAACCATGACTGTTGAAAGCAAAAGTAGCCTTGGCATCTTGGCTATTTTGTAATTAATGTCTTTATTATATTCTTGACCCAAGTTTTACCATTTGAGGGATTGGTCAATACATCTGCTGGGATTTGTATTTTCTGTTTGGCTGGGATTTTCTTCACTTTTCGTTAGGTAAATTTTGAAGTAAAAATAATGATACATTATTTCCATCTCAATGAAAGTCTCTGGGACTAAAAATATAACAAAAAAACCCAAGCCCAGAATTTGGCACAGGTTGGTGAATTGGAACAAAAAATTGGTGTGAAGTCATAAAAACCACTCTGTTGGAGAGTCACGTTATCTTTCAGCTGGAAAGGTTATCAACTCTTTGAACAAATGATGCATAACAAAAGTCTTGATTAGAGATTTTGGAAAAGCGATATTGGTTTAGAGCCATGAGCCAATATCCTCTTACACTAGGAGCTGCAGAAGAACAGCCCACAACACACACAATGTTATAAATGGTGATTGCCGCAACTTTCATAAAAATCAGGATTTTAAAATTTAAACTCATAAAAAATTATATCGCAAATGAAATACTTTGCACCTATGAAGTAATACTCTTCAGATTTTTTTTTCCTATTTGTGAAAAGATTATATGCAAGCTGATCTTTTGGTATATTGGAAGTCTCTTCTTTGTCCATTCTCTTTTCTTATTTAAGCACGAGAAATTTCAGATTTACTTCTGAGAGTATCTGAAGTGCTCTACATGACATCTTCAATGCTATGACATGTATCTGATTTCAATAATATCTGATCTGATTAGTTCATTCGCCTAATATCTGATACCATTTTGAGTATGTAGAGCAAATGTGTTTTTCTGCTACTTCGTAAAGCAAATTTCTGCAGAATGATTCATTCATTAAGCATTCCTCTGAATTAATTCTCTTTACTGGAGGACAAGAAAAATCCATTGCCCTAAAAAGTTTGTAAGAAAATTAAAACAAGTTCTCAAAAAATGGGTTTTTGGAATGGCTGCACGGTTACTAATACATATAGAAACTACAGTATTATAACCTATATATTACTGATCCCATGGATGCAGAATGTTGGCATAATATATAGAGTTGTTGAACACCTGAGGATATAAGCACATTCATAAACGTTCATAAATAGTTGTTATACTAAGCCGGTTGCTAACATAAAGTGTGCATAAAACAATCAGAAATCATTAGGATTATGTTTTGTATTTTTCATTTTGCAAAAGAATAAATGGTTGTACAAGGTGAAAATCAGTGAAGATCCAGGGCCATGAGCTTTTCTAAGCAACAGAATACTAATACTTATTTCGGGGATTGCTCAAAAGCTGCTGATGAAGAAAAGTGTATGGATTTTAAATTTTGCTTTATTCTTTACTGTAGGTGTAAAATCAGGGCTGTTCTAGACGAAGTGGGTTATGTGACAGTTATCAAATTATTTAATCACCAGATAGCGGTGTGTACTTTGCAGGTGAGTATGAGATTTTTCCCTAGCCCCGCGCAGCAGCTCTGAAGTAGTGTGCAGGATGTTAACTTGTCACTCTTTTATTGCAAAAAAAAAAAAAAAAAAAAAAAAAAAAAAAAAAAAAAACCC
>VZSC01007744.1:187702-229004 GCA_013398225.1 Steatornis caripensis
AAAAAAAAAAAAAAAAAGAAAGAAAAAAATCGAGACGTGTCTGATTAAGTCAGAGAAAAGTTACTGCATTATTAAAATGGGTGAATAATTTTTTTATTTCTTTCTTATGGTTTGTCAAGTTTATAAAATATTATATTTCTCTTCAGATAGAGTTACATACTGTGTAGCTCAGAGATAATCCCTATGGTCTTGGCATATGTTACTTAATTGTCTCAGAAGGAAATACCATAAATACCATGCTGTCATCTCCCATGGGCATTTGCTCATCTGTCACAGTGGGAGCTCCAGACTGGGTGAGGTGCTCTAAGACATTTCTTAAACTATGTAAATCACAGCCATTTCTCCTTCCTACTTCCCAAATGGTCAATTATGTATAAACATGTGTTAATAAAAATTTGCTTCTTTTGCCTCCAAGGTACACACCCAGAAAGCTATGTGAGTATGATAAACAATAAATGCCATTATTATGTGATCCAACCTGCGACATAAATTACTGATTTAAAATGCCAACATAGATATGGAAGTCTGTGGGATTCAGGCCCAAAGTAGAAGCAAAACAAAACTATCAATAAAAGTCATTAAAGAGATAGGAGAAGTTTCTGTGTTTCTCTTGTTTTCTGTTAAGGAAACTGTTTTCTACCTACCTACCGAGAGAACATTAGATTATGCTAAAAGTATGCTAAAGGCTGTTTAACACATTTGCTGCTCAGTGACCTCTGTACAGGTTCAGTTGCCATACGGGATAGAAAAGAGCCAAAGTTGAAGGGATACAGGTTGCAAACAACTGTAGTGAATATTGATGCAAATTAATAACGGAAAAGTAGTTAAAAAGATGTACTATGCTTGGCTGTATCTGTGAATAACCAGGAGATCCACATAGTGCGTAAGGAAAAGACGTTATACTACGATAGCACACATTGTCATTGTGGTTTTTGTCTTCAAACAACTTGTGGCCAGCATGTCTTATTTATCGGCCATCTATTTCCCAGTCTAAATCAACTCCAGGACTGTATTTACATAGGCCGTCCTGGTTATTTTGAAACAGAATCTCTGAATTTACAGTCACCCGTATTTAGGATATAGCCAGTCAATAAAGTATTAAAACTGGTGCCACACTATTGGTTAATATTCCTTAAATATCTAATAATGAAAGGTTTCTGATGTACTGAGAAATTGAATCGGCCACATGTATTGCTGCTGTATCGACGGTGAGTCTGGAAGAAGTGTTGGATCAGATTACGGACAATTTTATAGCTTTTTCTTTTTTTCTTTGAGATGCATAGCACTTGGCTTATACACACCTGCTTGTCAAATATCTCCAGAGCAGCTCATTAATACTTACAGAATTTCAGAGGCAAGATGAGAAATATACTGCACAGAAATAACACAAAAGCTTGGTCTGAAAATTACTTATAAGAAATGAGGTTGAGGCATTCATAGGAAAAATGATGTGGTGACACGCTTTATATGTAGCGGTACTTTCTATAGTTTTTGTTAAAAAATAGAAGGTGAAGATAAATAAGGTGAAGAAAGTAGTACTGAGTTCTAAAACAAGGGTTTAAAAATGGGGAGCCAGAGCATCATGCAGATCGTACTGTGGCATGGCCAAGGTGCAAGGGACATTGATGAAGTGAGGGACATGTCACTGCCTTCAAATCGACCCTTTCCTCCAAATCTCAAATGCAAATCTGACAGCCTGAACATCTAGGTAATCCTCTTTCGTCCCACTTCCAAATGACATCAGATACGCTCTGAATTCAGGCTTCTCTTTTGGAGGTTACTCTCTTTTACCCGAGCCCTGAGAAAACTTTCAAGATGCAAATGGTTTTTCTACCAGAGTGCTTTCATTTGGAAGGGGGATTTGAAGCGAAGTAATTTAATTTTTTATTTTCCCGTTCATGTTTCACAGCTTAACGAGCATAAATGCACTATTCCTTATTTTGTGGTAAGAACTCTGGGTGTTAAATATCTTTATGTTTGGTAGTACCGGAAATAAAAAAGGGATAACTAGCTGGAATTGTTGCTTTTTGATGCTGTGACTTTTTGACTCCCAGGGTCAAATAGATAGTGTGAATTATGGTGAATTTGCACGTTTCCCTTTTCTACTTAAGAAAAAAAATGGTGCAGTGCAATATGAGGCATTTGAATTTATTGCCATTCATCAAAGACTGCTTTTGGCAGCATTTTATCACCGACGAACTCATTGGCATATAAAAAAATAATACATGTGCAGTTCTGTGAAGCAGGGACGGCGATTTGATGGGAAGGTCTATTACATCACTTGAGCGAGTGCTTTTT
This sequence comes from Steatornis caripensis, assembly GCA_013398225.1. Taxonomy (NCBI): domain Eukaryota; kingdom Metazoa; phylum Chordata; class Aves; order Caprimulgiformes; family Steatornithidae; genus Steatornis; species Steatornis caripensis. The sequence continues at coordinate 190,001 of VZSC01007744.1, forward strand.
TTAACCAAATAAAATCACACAGGCGCCATTCGCGTTGCTGTAGCTAAAGGCCATCGTAAACCCCTGTTTTCATGGTGTTGTATATTGTTACTGAACCCTTAAAAACTATACTACCTTTAAAACTAGCAGTCTGTGGAGGACTCGGCTTGGAAAGGGGAATGTGTCTGTGTAGTTTTAAATTAGGAAAAATATTTGTCAGTTAAAAAGGTCAAGCAGCTAACACTTGTATTGTTCGATTTTAGGACCATTGTGTCTTAATGTTCTGCATATGCTTAAGCCTCTATAGACTTCTTAGAATGTCCATTTGACTTTCTGTTCCAAAATCTAGTTTTGTGGGAAGACATTAAGTTAACAGCAAGATTTATTATGTCCTGATCACACAGAGACACGAGCATGTGCACAGTTTCACGTTCTCTGAGTGGTATCAGGGAGCTGAGAAAGCTACACACGTCCTTGCTGCTTGTGTGGGACTGGAAAAGTAAGTACCCAGCACTTTTTAGTAGTCACAAGTGTATGAAGTGCCACTAATATCTATGCCATTACAACTGCACTTAAAAAGATAGTAGTAATGAATAGCCATCATTTTATTCTAAATCCATGATTTGATTTGCTAAAGTGTCTGCAGAGAGGAGGTGTGTATCCTTGAGTCACATAACGCTATTTTCCAAATATCATCTGAATGTGGAACCCTTTTCTTTCCTGTATCCTTCATTTTAAATGATCTCAGAAAATCTTCTTCTGTAACTTATATAATGATAAGCCTTTAAAATGCAAAAAATTTTGTATTGCAAGTATTACCTCTTCCTGTGAACTAGGTGAGGTGTTATACTTTCTATCAGAGGAGCAAACGTCCTGACAGTTTTATTCTGTCAAAGTGATCTAAATTTATTAAACAGACTCATTTGAACGCAACACTTTCCCTGTGCATTTCATGTTTAAAATTGCCCACGCAATTTTAATTTTTCTTTTCAAAATAATCTGCCATACTTTCTCAGATGAGAAACTTTTATTCCATCTTTAAGTATCATTACTCATTTCCTTGCATGTTACAGAATTAGTTAAAGCACCTAAATGATGACATATAAAATGAATGAAAATAAGCATGGCGGTACGTGGTATAAAGCAGTTTGTCTGTACTGGTTATCTGATTATGGGACGTTCATTCCCCGATCGTGGATGCAGATTGCATCAGCTGCTCTCTGACCTTCAAAGTCTAATTATTCTTAGTTAATATTAGGCACCCGTGTTTTAAAAAGAAAATATAGTCTCTGTGTACTTGTGATTGAAGACGAGAAGTGTCAGTATATCACAATTGCTAATTTAAGTCCAGTTAAAATGTCCGATGAACCATATGTAAACACGAATCATATGCGTACTTCATTATCCTGTGCTACATTACTAATAGAGGAAAAATGTTTTTTCTACGTGATTATTATATAATTCTAAAAATTTAGTAGCATAAGGCTAACATCTTACCAGAAATACGCAATCACAAGATTAATAACCAAAGGCAAATAATAAATAGTGACATACGTTAACAGGAGCCCTGTCACTCCCCTCTCTCTCCTGGTTTATTTAGTGTGCCGTGAGCTGCCTTACACCTCCGCGTGACCCATAATCCCTGCCTAACCTAGCAGTAGGTGCTTGCGGCTGTGTGTGTGGTGTTCGCCACGCTCTCGATGACCTGCTTGACAATTCCTCCTTCTCTGTCTGTCTCGAAGAACAACCATCCAAAACGCAACAGGAACTTGCCCAGGTGGCCAGATATTCTGTTCTCTGGTTCAACGTGAACTAAGGAACGCGTGGGAAAAAAACAAAGAAAGAAGGTTAAAATGGGTGAGGAAAGAAGAGAACAGTTTGTAAGAGAAAAAGCAAGGGATACACAAGGTGAACGCTGGAGTAATAGTCTGCTAATCAGAGTTAATCTATTTTTCTAAGGAGAAAATTAACCGGCACGGCCATCAAGCAAGATCAGAGCTGCTGTTGTATGAAATGCGATAGCAAGTTACATAAAGGTACCGTAGACACCAACAGGAGCAGGTAGCAAATCTGATCACACGCAGTCTGTGCCAGGGTGAGTTTGGTGCGTATCTGAAAAGGTGAGAGCGTGAAACAAGTAGGAAGATGCAGGAGGGCACGTGCTGGAAGCTCGATGTTACATTACTATAAACTGTGGGTGAAGTAGGCTGCCTAACAGATTGCCTCCTCAAAAGCCTTACTGTTAGAGATTGGGGCGGGGGGGGACAGACATGGACGGGCACACACCGAAAAAATCAAGGTTCCCCCCATCAAAGTCTCCTTTAAAAACTTTTTAAAACCCTCAACTTGGTGTAAGCAAAAGGTAAAGGCTCTGGATGATTTCGGTTTTATGCTTTTATAAATTCTACCTTGGTGATTACTTAAAGGCCTGATTCATGTAGCTGAAGCATTTGGCTGAGTAGTGAGTGTGCGGTTTGGGGCTGCAAGACTTTGCCATAGGAAGTTAACGTTAGTTGTGAGAGAGGAGAGCTGGAAGCAGTAATGAGTGCGGGGCTGAGCACGCGCTGCAGTGCACACGGAAGCAAGTGTAGCAGCTGCACAAAAGGTCGGGTTCTCCTAATTTCTGTCTGCATTTCTGTTGCGAAGTTTGGATTTCCGATTTTCAGTTGTTGTGTGCAACTGGCAAGATGAAGCAAGTTAAAAAAAAAAACGTATTGGATGTTAAAAAAAACATGTATTTCGAAATGCTCCTCTATATTCTTGCCTTACAGATATGGTAGGGTCTGTTTGCAGCCGTAAATTGTCAGAATTTAGCACTTAGTGGTAGCTGTCAACATTAGTGAGGTATACAGGATGCTTGAGGGACAGGGGAAGAGATGAAATGCCCTTTGTGGATCTCTACCTGTGTAGCAAATGCTGGTTATTATGTGGCTTTGTCCATCACGTACTCATTTCTCCTAAGTAGCCTCACAATTACTCTGGGAAAGAAATCGGCTTGCCTACCTCAGAAAGCAGCATATTTATATATATATTTTCTTGCTAAAGCCCTAAAAAATGGTATAGAAGTGTTTAATACATTTGAAGAATACTAAAAATGCACTACATTTTCACAGGAGCTCTCATTATTACGGGATGAGTTAGCCTATCTGAATTAGAAATACATTAGCAAAGGGATTTGGGTAGACATGTCTATATGGATTAAACAGAGCTGCACTTTGCTTTGCTGAGGCTTTTTTCTTTCTTCTTTTTTTTTTTTTTTCTTCCCTCCTCTCCTCAATCATAATGAGAGGTGATTGAATTTATTTGGGCAAAATCCAAGCTGAACCCGGCAAAGGATATTTTTGGAGTTATCCTTTTTAGATACTTGCCATATCAACCAAGATCTGTTTTTAGGCCCAGTTATTTAAGGCTGCCTTAAAGACTAGTGAAATGTAGTGTGATGGATGTTACCCCGTTTCAGGGACTTTAAAGTAAGTTACTTTCAGAAATGGAAAAAAAGCCCCTATAATCTTCAAGCCCCGCTTTGGTACTACTTTTCAAGATCATACATTCATTTTCAGTAGCAAGATGCTCTATGTAATGTATATGTTAATCTTTAAAAAAAAAAAGTTGGTTTTGGTTTTGAATTTTCCTAACTAAGGAGAGATTTGTGATTGAAGAGGCAGGGTGAATATAGTTTAAAAATGCTTCTGTTTCTACATCTGTGAGAGGTAAGATTTTTAAAAGCACCTAAGTGAATTAGGAGCAAAAGTGGAAATCCTCTCCCAGCTGTACAATAGCGTATTACTGCTCGACAGTTTGTGCATTTTGATAAGTGACATTCCGTAGTATTAGCATTTTGTCACTGTCTTCTTTGCAAAGCCAGATACATTTAGGCTTCTAAACCTGAAATCCTGCTTTTTGTGCTTGGGAGATTATAATATTTTTATTATTATTTTTACAACATGATATATTTAGGAGAATAGTGTGACATTGGTTTGTCACTTTTTAGGTCATATTTATATTATAGTTGTGGGATGACCCACATATATTTGTGAGATTTTTTTATAGATAACACTACGCAGTCATTTCTGTTGAAAGCCCTTGAAAGTAATGAGTTGTTGTAAGTGACATCCTTAAATAAGCAATTCTTAATGATTTCTTAATGATTTGAAGAAATGATTCTTAAATTACTTTAATTTTTAAATTAATATAAAATATACTTTATATAAGATTTTAAGGTTTAAGATATAATACACTTAAAATTTTTTACTTACGTACTTAGCTTATAACGATATAAAAATCAGGTATTTCTTTTTAAGATAATTTGTACTTCTTTTCTCACACTATAGTTCCAAAGTGCATTGAATCTTCTTATATTTAAAAATATAGCCCATTTTAAAATCAAGTGAGTACAGTTGCTTCCAGAATCTTTTTTGGTATTCATTTGTATTTCAGTGGTTTGAAAATTGTCCTGTCTCTTCGGTTCAAGTGAAAGCGTTACCTATCAAGCATAAATAGCTAAACGTAATGCACAAAAAAAAGATATAATGATTGCTGACTTTGTAGAGTATACAGTAAATAAGTGCGATGATGTAAAGGCTGAATTTACACCTGAAATGAATACGTTTTATGCCAAAAAATGAGAAAAAAAAATTATGTTAGTCCTGGGTCTTCAGTTCAACCGCATATTCATAAAGAGAAAATGCTGCTTAAATGAGGTTTAAGAATCTGACTTGAAAGGTCATGAAATTCAGATTTACATCTAAAATTCATCACACTGTTCCTCACTGTATCAGAGATCTTGTAACAAGGAGTGATGTTACTTACAGTGCTTCGTCTCTGGTTGCTCTGGAGAATAAACCACTAAGTGGAATTCCTTTTAGAGAATCATTTTATCAATTTGTTATAGCTCTTCAGACTGGGTCTAAATACAGGTTGCATTTATATGAACTTCTAAAGCGTCTCTTTTTAATCAGTAATTTGTGTATTATAAATTTCCATATTTAAAAACATGATTTCCATATTTTTGCTTCTCAGTTCAGTTAACGAGAGGTAAAATTAAATGTTTCTTCTTCACAATCTACATGAACTATACTGAGGGAATAAAATTATGTTTTAATTAGAAAACTGTGGGGTGCGTTAAAAAATTGCCCCTTAAAACGAAACCGAGCTGTACTGTAAGTTTTCTTTGGAATATCCTCGCATACAGGGCAGAGTGGCATCCAGGTAAGGAGAAAGGGAGAAGGGTCTCTTCCTACACTGGGAAGTTATGAGAATTTTCAAAACTTTGAGAAAGTTTATGCAGACATCAGGAGAGCCACAAATATCGTTTAAGCACTTGCTTGCCTCTTTCTCAGTCAGGCAGAATAGCGAGGAGAAGCTAGATCCTCCATGTCCTCCATATGTCCGTCTGTGATTTTGGTGCAGATTTGATTCCCAGTATGAAAACTTCCCAGTTTTATTCCTGTGTAAAGTTTTGATTTCAGCGTCTTTTCATGTTCAGTTGAAAACCATTTTACTGGAAAATTTATGCACTTAACACAGAAAGAACGAAAACAGTGGTGCAAAGACTGTTTCATTTAATACCTTTTTTTTTCCTTTTTTTCACATGCAAGGAACCTTATTTGATGAAATTCAGCCCACAGTGTTCAAGCAACTGTCTGCATTTTTTAACTATTTTTGTCTGTCGCTGGAAGAGTTGTGGTGGGTGATGTAAGTGCAATGGCAGTGCAGAGTTTGTGCTGTGGAAAAGAATAGAAATGAGGGACTAGAGAGCAATGTAAATAAAATCTCAATTGAAGAAATAAAATACCAAATTACAAAAGAGGAAGTATCTATCTGCACAACAATATTCTAGAAAAATCAACTACTTTTAGACTTCCCATTTCTGCAGTATCTAAGCAACTCAGATTTCTGTTCGGTCCTTAGCGCAAGTTTCCTTGAATTGGGGAGGTGCCTTTATGCTCAAGCAGATATTCTCTGGTAAGGAAAGGAACTAAGTCCATCTATCAAATATTCAGTGTCCTAATCTTGAAGTCGTTCCTCATAGTTATAATTAATCTTTCATCATTAAACACTTTTATCAAAGCTTTCTCAAGAAGCCCCAAAGTTCTATGTGCAAACAAATGTTAAGTCTATTTTAATGTCTTATATCTCATAGAAATCAAAAAAATAATTCGAATGGGACATTACGTGATAAACTTTGTGATAGTGCAATATAGGTGTTAGTTCTTTGCCGTGTGATAACTATTTTATTCGGAATTCCAACTCTTCTTCAGTGCGTTTTAACTGAGAACACACCTCTTGTCAGTCTAAATTCAGTATTCCTCTGACAGAGGATGTTGGCCTTAAAAGGCAGGGTTTTTGTAAACGGTGCATTGATTTCATACTTCTGGCTGTAACAGAATGTAACCAATATATTTCTGGTTGCATATACTTCTTGTACTGCAATATTAGGTGTAGATTGCCTTGGTTAGCAGACTTTGTCAAGAAATGCTCCATAAAATAATGTTAATCATTATTCTGCCTTCATTTCACCACATATTTAATTTACAATAGATTAGTGAAATGACTTTATTACAGGTATTTAGAGTAGATTAGTAAATTAATTTGTGCTGATTGAGTCCACATTGATTTGTGATGATGGGCTCCACAGCACATACATCTGGTATGAGGTTGACCTGAGAAAGTATAACTGTGCTGGGGCTGTCTTCCTCTTGTAATTGTATGGGCTTACTTCATTGGCTTATGTGTACATTATTGCAATTGAGCTAAAATAGGTCTGTTTTTCACTGTGTGCAATTTAGTCATGCATCAATACATTTTTAATTAAAAGTGTATGACAGGTACAATAGTAGAGTACTCCAAATAATTTTCTAAAGCAGTTCGTTTCCTCAAAGACAGGTAATCAGAATCTGTCTCAGTCAGTGAACGTATAATTTTTTATTAAGATATATGATTAAACATCTAAAAACTTTATGCTAAGTTGTCAGACTTTGGTCATAAGCCCTGTACTGTGAATATTTCAAGTTCATAATAGCAAAGTGAGGCATTCTTCTTGACAGGAGAAAAAGATCTTCCCAGACAACTTGATTAGCTCATTTTGTAGTAATAGTCAACATCAGAATGGCATATCACGGTTTAAACGCTTGGATCATCTGGCTGGCTCCATGTCAGGGATGGAGCTATGGCAGATAGCTCCAGTAATGGCATAGGGGTGTCTACTCCCAAGGTCGGTGGGACAGTTAGTGGTGGAATCTGGATTGCTCTTCCTCCACCATTTCCTTAGCTAATACTGCCAAAGGAACTTGAAAAGAATGGTGTTTCGTGCAAAAACATGAGGACTCTTGTGGGACACATTACGATCTTCCTTAAAATTGCTTTGTCCTGTAAGGCTACCTTACCGGTAATGAAAACAACTGTAGAAGGATTTTCCCACCAAAATTACTTTAAGATGGTGTTATAAGGATGTAAAGTAGTGAGGATGATAAAAAAGGTTTAATGGCCATTTGACTCACTCTAGCTTAAATACCAGAGCTGACGCTGGGATCTGGGAGGTCTGGGAGTCTCCACATGACAGGGAGTTCACAAAAGTTCAGTGAGGTTCCAGGATGTCCTGAACCATGACCTCTTTAGAGAACACACTTAAGGTTTTGGGTGGCAGACCTTTCCATGCATGTCTGGATTGTTAAAAATTCTTTCATTTCCATAGCTCTCAAATCAGAATTTATCAAGTAGCTACTTAAAAAAACAACCAAACCAAACCCCAAAAAACTGGTAGCAGGACAACTACAAATGAAACACTTTGAATTATGGCTTTTTCATTATTGTTACTCGTGTTCTCACAAAAATAAAAGGTAAAAAAAATCACTTTAAGCTTAAATGAAACATTTCACTTTAGATGTTTTCCTTCAATTTTTCTCTATTAAAAATATTTCAGTTTGAAACTTTTTTAATAGTATCTCTGGAATTATTTTACTGATTTTCTTTCTTAACCTTAGCTCCCAATTAACATAATTTCCTTTGCTGCAGTATATGTGCTCTAGTTTAGATATAGGAAGTGCACGGCGACATTCCTTTCTGCGCTTAAGTGTGCCGTTGTAGTTACATTTGAAGTACTGAGTATTTAGGTAGGAAATCCTCCCTCTTCTTCCTTTCTTTCGTGTACATCACACTGGAGACAATACAGAAACAGTGGATTCAATTTCATTGTATGTATTTGCATGTACTTACTACCTCAGAGGTGCAACCGCCCCCGAAATACTCAGATCTGGATATTCCCAGAGACTTTCTTCCATCAGCTTGGAGAAATCATGTAAAAGTCCCCATGCCTCTGTGAAATGAAGATAACACATTATTTCTCCCCCTTTTTCTTGGTTTAACTGAAAATTTCTCAAGGCGGAGATGCTCGTGCTACGTCTGTGCACAGAACGTCGCACAATGAAGTGGCAGTTCAGCTCCGGGCGCATAAGCATTAGTACAATGCAGATTAATATATTTTGTTCCCATTTTCATTTATTTAAAAAAGAAGATACAATCTACCTCTGCTTGAGCTCTGCCTGAGGTATGAAATATGTGTAAAAGTTCACACTTTTAGCAGCAAGACATTTCTTAATTAGAGCTCTTCTTATCAGTCCGCTTCCTTTAACCATTTAGATTTAAATTTTGTCAGGGTCTCCACTTTTTGAAAATATACCATATTTCTTTTTTCATTATTAGTATATCTAAATTGTGTGCATTTCTTTGTGGGCTGCTGCGCAAGAATTATTCCTCAAAACTCTTAATGACAGACAGAACAAGGAAAGGTATATTCTGCTGTTGATGTGATGAATATTAATTTGATGGAGAGCAAACAAGATCTACACTTGCAGGAGAACTTTCCCCGTGACTTTCTGGATTGGAGATAGATTTTCTATAGAAACCTCTAAACATGAAAGGACACACACTCTGGAGATCCAAGAAAGCCCCTATTTAAATGAATTAGAATATAGGGGCCATAAAATTAGGTTTCTGTTCTGCCATACTAGACTTCACAACCCTGGGGACATTGTCTAGCCAGCGATCAGAAATATAAATGAACTCTCACTCTGGTAACTTTGAGACCTAACAGAGAAAGAATGGTGGAAAGTTTGTCAGAGAGGCGCTGGAGATAATGGTCAGAATTATAACATACATAGGACAAAACTACAACCGTTTTCTCCTTCAGGATGATAGCTTCAACTATGAATGTGACTGCAATGAGAATGTTGTGATTTGGACACAAAACTAATGACTGCTGGCCAAATCTGGCCCCTTGCATCAAGCCTGCATGAACGGGGATTTGCACGGAGGCTGTTTGCAGTAGGCAGAAGCACATCATAGCTGCTTTGCAGATATTGCTAAGCCCCTTAGTTCTCTTCAAACTAGGGAATTTAGAATAGTGAATCCTTCTGAATTGCCACATTAATTTTCTCCCGAGCATGCCCTATTCTCGTACTTCTGCTTGCGAAACATAGAGGTTGTTGCCTTTCCTACTCTTGGCTGGCTCAGAGTGTTCCTGCTCTGACATTAGGCAGGATGTTGTCTTCGGAAAAATTAAAAAAATGGAGTTTACCAATTGCAGAACTAAATAGTTTCTTTAGAATTTACTAAAGGATTTTTTGTGTGAAAATGTTAGGTGTATACAGGTATTTAAATTACATTAAAATAACAAAATATATACAGAGTTGAAGCATAACATTCGTTCCTTTAGCATCCTGGCAGGATTAAAAAGAAAGCAGTTCGTTTCTGACATTGAAAACTTTTTGGACTCCATCTGCCACATTTAGGGGCAAATTTTGTTTTTGGATGTGCATACTAGATTGTTGTCACCTTAAGCTGGAGGTATATAATACACATTTAAATCTAGTGTGCTGTCTTTATTTTGATGGTTATCTACAAAGCCTATGAAAAATATTACATTTGTCAAAGGCTGCAGCCTGACCGTGCAAAATGTTTCATTTATTTTAGCAGAGAGCGCTCACTTATCCTTGATTGTCTTCAGAACTGTTTGAGGACTTAAAAACAGTTAAAAATGTGACCCAAAACCAGTGCCTCTAAGGAAGACGAAAGCGCTTCTGTGCCGTAGAAATACCAGTACAAGTCAAGAAAATCAGTTGCTTTCTGTAATCTTCTTTCCTGTAGAAACTTTGCTAATGAGAAGAACTCCAAAGACAGTTGCCTTGATCCACGATACTAAAAGTCCTTCTGTCGGCAGCTAAATAAAGCTGGATAACCTAAAGCTATGTTAAGTATTTGTAGCATAACGTAAGGTGCACAGACAACCTGGCTTTACCGAGGCAATACTGGTACTTTAGTGTGTCATATTTTGTTTGACTCTTAAAAATGGCCTGTAACTGTTCTTTTAGCATAGCATCCTATCCTTCATTTCTGCTGCAAATTAGAAACTGCGTCCTTCATCAACATACCATGCAATTCAGATGTAGTCCCAGCAGATTTTGTAGCTCAGGGGTAGGTAGGAGGAAAGCAAGCAGTGGAAATATTCACTGTAGTTCAAGGTTTAGGGGCTTAGCTGAAAAATAAAAAGTTTGAGCGTATTGAGTGCTAATTTTCCACTCAATACTCAACCTTTCTGGGAGCTGTAGAAAGAGCATTGGAATTAGCAAATATTTAGAAAATGAGAAATAAGACACTTTGTTCAAGGTAGAAAAAATTTGAAAAAAAAACCCTGACACATTCTTTATCTTTCCCAGACTGAAACTAGGAGTGAGGATGTATTAACGCCTGGTAAAGCTGAGGGGACATGAGTTCTGGTCTTTGCCCCACATAAGACTTCTGAGCTATTGGAAGGATGTTGGAAGGTGCAAAATGTACATGGAGACTAAACAGAGATGGGTGTTCTGCATATCAGTTTGCAGTGGCCAGCAGCTTTGGGATTACATTAAATTTAAGGGANATGACTTCTGGTCTTTGCCCCACATAAGACTTCTGAGCTATTGGAAGGATGTTGGAAGGTGCAAAATGTACATGGAGACTAAACAGAGATGGGTGTTCTGCATATCAGTTTGCAGTGGCCAGCAGCTTTGGGATTACATTAAATTTAAGGGATTCTGGTAATGGTGCCTGTGGAGAAGAGGGAAAAAATGGGGCACCTTTTCATCAGCAGTCTTGTAGTGCAAGGTAACAGAATGAATAGCGCCAGTTGTACTTTTCTTTAATAGCAAGACTTTCATAGCAGTAAAGGTAATTCAGTATAGGTTTACTATAAACAGGTTTCCATATTAAGTCGGAAAAAGAATGTAAAGTCTTAATGACCTTATCCTTACCTGCTTCTGTCGTATAACGCTGTGAAAATTTTTGGAGTTTACTTACTCTGCATTTCTGTAATTCCAAGTGAAAAAGGTCAGATTTTTTTTTTCTTTTTTTTACTCTATCTCTTTAGTGACTTTTACCTCATTAGGAAATCCTTTAAAATGCCTGAATTGCTATCCCGAAGTACTAAGTCTTCCATTTATCGACAGAACACGTGCAGCTTTGGCACCAGTGATGTAAATTACCCACTGCTTCCTGTCAATGGTTTTCTATCTTGCTTGGGAGAGGCCATCTGGAGAGGATTGCTCAGGCAGTGCAGACGCTCTGCCTTTGACCTAACTCGTAAGGAAAGTTGGCATGATGGGGGGGAGTTTTCATGATCTCAAGAAATGTATGTTCTTTGGTTCAATGAATCAAGGTATGTTCCCATAAGCTTTTTTTTTTTTTTTTGTCCTGTGGAATTTATTCTTTTAGTTATGTTGCAGAATCTGGAAACTGCAATCATTGTAAGGTGACAGCGTTAACTTTTTTTGAAGGGTTTCTTGATGCTCAACAAGAGCCAAACAGGAATCACTTATTCATTTTGGAGCTGGTCTGACAGTAGTAGAAAATTAGAAAGAGTTTCTGTCCTAGTCTTTGTAAAATGGAACTGCACTACTAATCACCTAGAAGCAAAAACTAATGCAAACAAAAACTCATGCAAAAGTTTGAGCCACTACGAATTGGCAGAGCTAACGGAGCCTGCAAAGCTATAAGGATATAAATCCACTGAACATCAGTTTAAAATGCCTCTAACTCAAAGAACCACAGGGTTCAAGGATACTCATGTGCATGGCTTAGATTAAGCCCCAGCTAATTCAGGCAGAGCTAGGGAATTTCTTCGCCCTGGTGTATTCATCACCAGCGTATTAGCAGAGGAAAGGAGCAATGCAGGTTTCCCAAGAAAGAGTTCTGTCAGCTGAAATGGCCTCTCTGCTCTTTCACATTATTTGGTTTTGATTATTAATTTACTGCAGTGTAAACACAGAGCTCAGTGTTTTCATCTTTTCTTCTTCAGTGGAAGTAGGGGCTGACATTAAAAAACCCCCACGTAAATTCTTATGATTGTTTGATTGGCAACGATTGCAGACGAATTAGGGGGAAGAAAATTACTCAAGTAAGGCAAATAACTGCATTGAATGGTAAAAGCCATCTTGGTTACACCAGGGTTTTGGCATTGCTTTAATCTCTGGCAGGATCCACTCTTAAAATCAACATTTATTTGCACAGATCTTTAGTAACAAACACTCCGTTGGTCTGATTTGTACTAAAATTCGCTGAAGTAAACAGAGATATTTGTGGAGAAAGGGCAGCGGCTGAGAAGATACCGAGACACATCAGCACGTGTGGGGTCCGAGGTTCTGGGATGTAAAACACACTTTACTCTCACTGAATTAAACTACAGCAAGATCAGGTTCAGTTCTGTTGCTCTGCACAATGGCAGATATTTGGTGGCAGTTTAGTTACTTGGTCACTCTGCCGAAGGACAGTTATTCGGTGGTAATAAAACTTTATTGTATTGAACCGTAGAAGACAGCGTCGGTTCCCAAATCGGTAGGTTCTGTATTTTCATATTTCTGAATGTAAATGTGTTTGTTAGGAAAATACCCATACGCAGAAGAGGGGATAATTGATACCATATGAGTCAGTAAATTTGTTTGTTGATAATTGGAAAGAAATTTATTTTAAGTCCAGCGATTCTATTTTGCTGTAAATTTAGGCCTATTTTGTTACTGTCAGATATGAGCTGACATATTATTACATGACAGAGCTTTGAGTAAAATGATACATTTTCGTCCAGATCAGGCTGTCTGGCCTCAGCAAGTTTATTCAGGCAGTGGAAATCCCTTATTAAATACATTTTTCAAAACTTCCTGCAATACTGTTTATTTATAGATTACAGGGGAGATAATCAGTGCTTTCCACTCATATTCGCTTAGTTCTTCCTAATGATACCTAGTCACACTCAGTCATGGTCATGCATACTCTGTTCCACTCACAGTAAATTCCACTCACAGTAAATTCCGTTCACAGTAAATTTGAATTCACACTTCATAGTCAATCATTTAACTCATTCACATCAGTCACACTGAATCAATACTCTCTCACTCTTTTTTAAAGATGCTCACTCCTTTCCTTTCAGATTTACTTTTAAACATCTGCAGTCGTACTCATTTGCTCGGTGTCTATTGTTATAGCAAGAATCTAGCTGTCATTAATTGTAGGCCCTCCGTTACTCATAACTTAAAACGGTTATTGCAGGACTAGACAAGTATTACAGAATCACAAGTACTGCTTAGTTTTCTTGCTGATGGCAACAAATCAGGGGTGGTGTTGTTCTCCTTATTTTGGAGTGTAAAGCTCACACGCATGAGTATGCTACCTCATTACACACGGTGTAACCCCATGGGTGATGTGGATCCGTTAGCCTTTGGTTGTTTGTTTTGATCACCCTGGGGATGCACAACGATTAAGTAGAGTTGATGCTGCTTTTTTTTTTTTTTGTAGTTTAATTTGATTCTAAACAAAGGTGAAATACTGTGAAAACAGGATGGGAGGCTAAGTATGTTATTGTGGTCAGAAATCATGAAAATGAGTAGTGTGGTGAGTAGAACGGGGTTTATTAGAATAAATAGGATTTTATAAAATGAACAGTTGCAAACTCTTTTGTCTCCATGGCAAATCTGTTTGAAGCCTGGCTCAGGAGAGAATGAGCTTACTGCATTGTTCACATAAATTTGGTCCAGTGTCTCTGGTCTCAGGGAGCTGTTTCATGCAAGACTGAACAGTGGGCAAAAGGGACTGTAGGTATATTTGTGCCTTCTTTTGCTTCCAGATGGCGTCAGGTTGCTCTTTCTCTGGGAAGGCTTTGATGTCAAAATGTTAAAGATACCTTAAAGCTCTAAATTTCCCACGGAGTATTACAGCACGGAAGCCACCAGTAAGATTTCTGGTTTAAAGAGCTAGAATGTGCAAGAATATTAATGCTGATGATTTAATCAGGCATTTAATTTACTGGTGAGGAGCATATTAATTTTTGGTTGGGTTTTTTTTGCCCCTCCATTTATGTCTGTATTAATAACTGACAGCTGAAAAAATACTAAGAAGTAGGTTTTAACCAAAGGACACCGCTCTCCCCCCCACCCCGCCTTGAAAACTAGATGTTACATACGAGTCTATATAAAGAGTGAGCAATGGTAAAAAAGGGCAAGGAAGAAAATGTAAAGGTTTTGATGAAATTGCTAAAGCAGTATGGTGGGCAAATACTTGGTGTGCAAAGTCTCCCATGACTCTCGGGGCACTTAATGAGTTCTCCAACAGGAGGAAGGATGAGTGAGCCTTACCCGCAGCACGTTGCGACTTCCAGGGAAAGGAAAAAGAAACTATTGCATTGAATTAATAGCGTCGTGTTTGGGGACAAAAGAGCACATCCCATGAGATGTGAAAGGATCATATCCATCGTCTTGAGATTGGCCTAGGAGGAGAGAAAGTGCATTTGATAGACTATTATCTTAATTTCGGCCCTGAAAATCATACGAGTACGGACAGCGGAGCCTCAGCTGTAACCTCGGAGCCACAAACTCGAAGCAGAAGACTGTAACTGGGTTGTTCTTTTCTCTTCCTTTTTTTTGTTCTGTTATTTGTCCTTAAAAAGGAAAGAAAGAAAACAAGACAATTACATGCTCTGAGGAGTCGCAATAATCGATGGCAGAAGTGAGTAGGGAAGTGGATCTGGATAGCTGAGGACCGCAGTGTAGGAGCGTGATGCTTCCAGGGTGCACGCTTTGTCAGGGGTGAGTGGCAGAGTGGGGGAGCATCAGACACCCTGCGCGTGACCGAGCACCCGCGTGCAGGCGGCGCAGACAGAAAGGTTCGTACGGCATTTCGTTAACGTTGCCAGAGCAAGACACAACCCATGAAGTTAACACGTTGTGTTGCCTGGTCTGTTAAAGGCAGCTTTGGGGAGTTTTCATGGCCCCTTTTTTGTTCTCTTGGTAAAGCCCCGCCTGTCCGTAGTGCAGCACTGACCATCGAGGGGAAGAGCAAGATCTGGCCCTTAAGCAAGAACCAGTGGATGAATTCCATCATGTCTTTTCTGTATCAATAATGCCTTTCACCCCCTGAAACATTCTTTTCACCCTCAGGTTTTGTTTTGGGTTTGGTTTGGGGTTTTTTAGCAACACAGTTCTTAAACAAAGATTTCTGTGTCAATTAGTGAAGTGCATTTGGACTTTCTTTCCTCAGTGTGTGCTTAGCAGATGTTCACAGAAAAACAAAGTTTACCCAAACATTTCTGAGGTTAGAGTTTGTATATACAGTCTCTCTTTTCTTTCCAAAGAGTACCATATTAACAATTCTTTTCTCGCCAGTATAAATATTTTTACTGCAATTAACTGCATAATGGTACAACACAGATACTTGAAGAGGGTGTACTTATCCACTACAATTTGAGTCATGCCTTTACGGTAGCGTCCACCCCTGATGTATTAGAAATCAGCTGAATTTTTATTGAGAAAACATCTAAATATGGGAATAATTCCCTAACCTATTTATTTTGAAAAGCGGTTTGCCTTCTAATAACACAGCCGTAATGAACATCTATTCGCTGTGTTTTACTTCATTTTATTTTATTTCATTTTTTTCTGAGTCGTTCTTTGATTTTCAAAACATTTTGGTCATCCACAGACTCGAAGTCTCCTTCCAGGAGAAACACTGAAGAATCAAGTGCATCTCTCCTGCCTTTTAAAATTACCCTTCAGGGCAGTGCACACACAGAGTGACCCTGGCTTTTGACAAACCTTTGCTGAACAAAATGTTAACAAGCCCTGTATATTTTGAGCAACATTTTCTATTCTGACAGAGACAGCTCAGTAGCATTTGATGTCTGCTTGCTGGTCATAGATAATGGTGCATCTTGGGACCATTGTCATCGCTGTCAATAAGATGGCCTGGGGGGACGTGCAACAAAGCTACCTTTTGATTCACCGTTTTTCCTTCCTTCCCAAGACATTTGTAAGCCTGTGGTCAGCCAGGTCACTTTATTTCATCCTGATATGCCTTGATAATAGCATCATGTCTAACAAAAAATTTTGACAGACCATCGATGTGTGTTTCTTTGGCTCCTATGTTGTTTTCTATGCCTCCTCAATGTCAAACAAGCTTTGAAAGCTACTGATTATATTTGTTTGGACTGAATTTGACGAGAGTCCTATTCTTTGAAGCAATTAAGCTCCTGAGGAAGGATCTTGGGATTTGAGCTAATTTTTTTACTATTGCAGGAAGCTACCGGAGCATATCATATGCTTTAGCTTCTTGTTCTGTTTCAAGGTTGTGTTTTCATTGTGCGTTTAGAAATACCTGAACCCAAAGGAGACTTTTAAGCTTTAGAAGAAAATAAAAAAAAGGAGAAATCTGCAGCTTAAAGCTAGAAGTTTTGCCTACATATAAATTTGTTTTATGAGAAAAGAGCAAGTTTGGCAAGTTCAGGTAACGAATTCTCTGCAGAATTTAACTGTTCTGAGACCATACGGGCTGTCCACTTGCAGAATATGTTTTAGGACCTAATCTATTAAACCTCCTGCTTGTGAGGAGATGGTGAATAAAGTGTTTTGCTCAAGTGGCCACGGATAACAAATCACAGCCTGGCTTGCTTGTTGTTTAAATTAGTTGCAGGCAATTTAGCGTATTACAAATGGGAATTAGCAGTATTTTTAGTTTTATCTGTTAGCTAAATTGTTAAATGGTGTTACTGTAGTTCAGTAAAGCATTTCTAGAGCTACACAACCATTTTTTTGGCAGTCACAGACAGAAGTTTGTATCCTGCCCCTGTGGCAGTGGGCATGAAGCACGCGCATGTTTAATTGGGTGAGGGAGCTTTTTCTTTTTTTTTTTTTTTTTTGCATATAAAGATGAATTNGGCAGTCACAGACAGAAGTTTGTATCCTGCCCCTGTGGCAGTGGGCATGAAGCACGCGCATGTTTAATTGGGTGAGGGAGCTTTTTCTTTTTTTTTTTTTTTTTTGGCATATAAAGATGAATTTCTCACAGTTCGTGTAATGCTAGAAAAGGCAAATGGTAATTTCCTGTTGCAAAAAAAAAAGGCCTTTAATTTCTGCTCTGTGTTATATTTTAAGAATTTTTTTTGCTTTGAAATTTGTTTAATTCTAATCCTTTATCTTTTATCACCACACAGTGGAAAGGACCTTCCCTTTGAAAATAAGCTCTAGCAAAAAGCCACCTTTTTTGGTATTTGCTGACATTTGAGGCCAAATTCCAAAGGAACGGTGCATGTCCACATCCCACCTTATGAATGGAAGTCTGGAGGTCCCCAGAAGCCTGAGTCTCTCAGACTCTGACAGCAGCTGGGCAGAGATTTTTGTTTTTATGTTGCCTTTCAAAGCAGCAGAGAAGCTTCAGGAACTTGACGAGTGGTAGAAATCCACAGGAATAAGCAACCTTTTAAGATCGGCAATCTGTTCTTTCTTGGGAATCAGCAACCATCCCTGAAAGGAAAGTAAATGTGAGGTTAAATTACAAAGATTGTGTGACCAGCTGCGATTCAGGATGTACCCACACCTGCAGCACCTTCCCATGCCTCCTCCTGCCAACACCATTTTGGTGGCCCAGTCTAAGATCCAGCTTACTGGATCGTTCACCGTGCAACACGGTTCTGCCACTGGCCTCTAAGACCAGTGAAGGTAAATTTCCATGCCTCAGTTTCCCTTTAGATAAAAGTAGGATATAAGCATTTATCTCCTTTTTAAAGTAATTTGATATCTCTCATTGAAAGCAATGTAGTGGGTAGGTACAGTTGTAAAACAGTATTTTCTTTTTTACTATAATTTGTATTTAGTTTTAATATTATGGCTAAAATGACAGCCTCTCATTTTCATTCATTTTTGCTTTGATTCTGAGTTATTATTTGGGTTATATTACCTTCAAAACATGTATTCGTAGAGTTATAATGGCAATAGATGAAAATGCAGCTAATAGTTACCTACTGCAAATTCATGCATTTTTCTTGCTCATTACGTATCAAAATTGCAAATTTTCCCAAGGGATTCAGCTCCTTTTGCTTGTGGCCAGGATATTTCCTCTCCCTCCCACACTTTGAGCCGAGGACAATGATTTCTGTCCACGATAATGCCACCAAAGCCATGTCTGAAGTCCTCCAGAAAAGTACCGAGGGTGTAGAAGAACTGATTGGTTTGCTTTCTTTTCCCTGGCATTTTTTCACATGAGTACAGTATTTCCCTGAAATTAATACGGATCCTTTTCTGGCTTTTCTATGCAGTGCTTTTCCACCAGGCTATCTATAGTTCTTCAGGACAGTATTGTCTAGTTACTCTTTCATATTAAATGATTGGGTTATTACTTTTATGTCTTTAGAATATTTAATTTTACTGATTTCTCCATATTAAAAAGATGATAAATTATAGCAGCTGTTAAGGGCCCAATCCTGAATTCTTAATGTAGTCATTTCCATTAAAGTTCCCCCTGACATAGATTTATATGGAATCTGATAAATTTCTGCTTGGCAAATTCCTAGAGAAACTACAGAAACCGGAATTAAATTAGTCTGTTGAAATAATCAACATGAGCCCGATCTTGTCAAGTAAGTGGTAGATGAGTGTGTTCTGTTCATCACAGGACAAGAGTTAATGACTAATTATTAAGCACCAAAATGGGAAAAGTGCAGTGGGATTTCCAGGCACATAAGGGATTTAGGACTGAACCCTATTTTTGCTTTAAATCTTACTAGTCCTCAGTTTGTTTTTTTTTTTTTTTTGTTCTCGTGCTTCTAGTCTATTTTCCTCTACTATGAGAAAAATGTAGAAAAATGAATCTCTCCATTAATGAGAATTTTTAAATAGTGCAGGCCACAGAATGGGCCCCTTCTCAGACAGAGAGACAAGCTCTAGCAGCCGCTCAGTGTTTGAACGTAGGCTGAATGTGTCCCATGGTGATACTGACTCGCTTTCGTTCCCTTGAGCATGACCTGGAGACCATTGATGTCAAAATGAGTTTTTCCCGTGACTGCCACGGGCTCTCACGTTAGCCTCTCAAGGCTACTTTTGGCAACACCTAAAACAGCAGCATACCACCATTCATTACTTTTGCTTTCTGGAGCAAACCTTTCCAAGTCAACAACCGGATAAATCTCCTGAACTTGTCAGAATCTGATTTGGAGGGAATTGTTTTCATACAGCTAACACATTGGCAATTAATGAGCAAAATAATACCCTCCCACCCCTTGCTCCTCGAGACGCGATAGCAATGTGGTGTCAGCGGGGCAGCTGCAGGGGCAAAGCACACAACAATCCCAAATTTTTCTTCCAGCTCTTTCCTTATGGTATGGTGGATAGGTTTTAGAATGTAAATATCAACACAAAATACAGTCCTATCAAAAAATTCTCTCAGATATATAATAACTCAAATGTGAAGCGCAGGCCACAAATACTAAAGCCTTTATTTGTGCCATGACCATCTTGGGAAAAGGAAATACATCTCACGAACCTGCTTAGGTCCATTTGAACATGTGCTGTCCAGCCACATGGCAGGCTGGGTGTCGTTCTACGTAACCTTTTTTTTTTTTTTCCCAAATATCATCTTGGTGACAAAGTATTCATTGATGTAATTATGAATAATGAATATAGCCAAACTTTGTTTTCAGATTCCCTGTTACAGTTTGCTAATAACACGAGTTTTTTAGCCATCACCATATATTTAAATTACACTTAAATAAGTCCTCATGAAAGATATATTACATTATGGATGTTATTAAACACACCTTCTACCTGCACTCAGTAGACTATTATGATATTTCACTACTATAACTTTATTTATTTTTTGGACTATCCTGCTCTTTGAAAATATGACGATCCTCTGAAAACTTCCCAGTTGACCAAATTCTGTCTCTTTGCACCTAATTTTGATCAATTTTGATCCATTATCCTTATTCTGCCATTCTGATTTTAAGTGTTTGAAATGATGAACTTTCTCATTCTGCTCTGCCCTTTTTGCTGTCTTTTATTTCAGAGGGAATTTTCAGATGTTTCATAATATTTTGGGTCAATTGAAGCAATCAGGACGGAGCACAGAAGACAAACATGGATGAATTCAGTGCTTTAATGGGTAACAGTGTGCAGTAGTTAATAGTACAGCAACCAACAGAAAGACAGGAGATAAAATAGCCAATAACATTTGGATTTCTCCAAATCCAAAAGTCCCCTCTAGACCAAAATTTCACCTGTCTTGATAGTCGTCTAAGAGGTGGCGTTAGCTCTTAATGTTCATACTTGATGAAAAGTAGGGTCATGACCACAAGTAAACAGACTTATATTATACGTCTCATTTGAAGAGTCTTAGTAAACTCTAAGCTTTCTCCTCATTCAAAAACATTATACTGAAACAAATGTTTGATGCCATAAGCTTTTATTAAAGCATTGGCTCTAAAATATAAATTTACATCCAGAGATTGCAAAGACTGTGCAAGCTTAGAAGAAGGTCTGTCTGGCATAGAATGCATGATATCATGGAATGAAACAAAATCAAAACCAAGTAATATAAGGGTTTAATGTAGTTAATTAATTTTGAAACTAATTGTGTGTGATCAGTTTTGAAATAAATGCTTCAGTTTTGAATATTTTTTGGTTTTTTTTAAAAAAAAACATTAAGAAAATGAGTGCTTGTTTGACCCGAACTCTATTTTCTTGTTTCTTCCCCTGTTTTACCACCTAGCTACTGAATTGAAGAATAAAATCTTTACTGATCTCTATATATGAATGTTTCTTCTGTTTCATATCTTCTTTAACTTTGCGTTAGAAGAAACAAAGCACAAAGGTAAACTTACCAGATTGTCAGTTTAATGAAGTACTTAATTTTACATAGGTTTCTTAGAAGGAGCAAAATTTCAAGAAGAAAGGAAAAGTCCCCTCTAGACTAATAATTGTCTATGGCAGGAAAACTCTTGGCAGTGAAAGTAAGGATTTATCTTTAGTTGGAATGAATTTCCTCTGTCAATTGGCATCTGAAAAAAATTCAGCTGGGAGAGTTAAGTGACTAAATAGTTCTCAAATGACTGAAACAAATGGATGCTTTAATGAAAATCTTTTGAATGTCACTCAAAATCCAGTCCCTGGCGTGGTGGCTTAGATTTTATGATACTGTACATATGTGTTGCTGGGTTGCTGTTTTTTTCTTTAAATCTAAGCTGAATTTGAGGTTTTGTTTCTTAAAACTATATCCCATATCTATTTTACTTTTATCACATTCAAATGTTCGCTGCATATTTTGATGTGTTTAGGAGAATCTTCAACTATCAGGTCTAAACCAAGGGTAGCTTTTTAGTGATAATTTATCTAATCATCAGGGCGTCTGGGTTATGAAATATCCTTGAGTCTTCACACGTGGTACCGGTCACCAGAATGAATTGGTTTAAATGCAGTTTTCAACCGTCCTAGGCTTTTATAGGGTATTAGTTTTGGAAAAAAATATGTACTCTATAGTTTACTTTGGACTGACAGTGTTTATCCTGTATGTTTGTAGAAATAAACAGGAAAACCCTTAAACACTAACAATTGTATTTGATTCTTGATGCTACTTGGCAACTAATCACAACAACTCCTTGGTGAGGTCCTGTGTATGACACGTAAATATTTGGCATAAAGGTAAAATATAGATATCTAAGCCCCTTATATATTTAATGATGCCAAACAATTTCTTGGACAATAGGCAAATAGCAAAATGTCACTCGTTTGAAAGAGGAGAGGAAAAAAATTCTGTGAACAAGCTGTTCCTTTCTTTTGTTTGCAATTTTTTTTATAGTAGCTGCTTGCTTGCCGTTAATTACTATGAAGATTAGAATCACTTCATTTTAATGCTATAATTATACATACATTTAGCAACGGACAGGTGATCTTTCATTTCTGAATTTCTTCAAGGTGAAGATTTCTCTGAGAATTGCTGTGATTTCTTTGCTGTCTCTCCTGTCAGAGGCTCTGTCATCACCTCAGACCCCTCTCTTTTCACCAACACACATCCCACCTCTTGCTTTGATGCTGTGCGCCGGGCACCCTCAGTTCAGGTTCGTGCCTACTCACTGCTCTGTGATATTGAGAACATTGCCTAAAACTCTTTCTGGACATGACCTGCAGAATTTTGTATCATCCCTAATTATTTGGCTTTTAGTGTAACGTATATGTGGTCTGTGGTTTCGTTACTTTCATATAGTCATTGCCATGCCCTAAGTCTGTCTATCGTTTTGCACATTGAATATCTTTAGAGGTCCAAAAATTTCAAGATGTTTTGTCTTTCTAACTACCTGTATGGACAAATTTCTTATATTCCTTCTTCCTTAAACTTCTGTATCTTATTTAGTGCCATGAAGTTTCCCCCAGTTTTCCCTTCTGTCTGACTGCTACCTTTAGATCACGATCCCCTCCACAACTGCCCATGCACCTTTGGAAAATTTCTAACATTGATTGACCTGGAATGGGGAAGCTGGAGCAGGTTTGTGTCCTGCATTATCCTCATATCCGAAAGGTATCATGTAGGGGCATATTCTGCCACTGTGGAGGTGCCTCACAACCTTCTGCTCATCCCGTGACTTGGGGTAACAAATCTTGGTACCATAATTCACCAGGATTTGCCTGTGCTTAAAAAAATATGTGGTTGTCCACAAAGAATTTCTTGGAAACTATTCCTCAGATACTTAGTGGGAACTATAAAAATGAGTGATAATATGAGATCAACCCAAAACTTTCAACAGAGCGTAGTTGCTTAAAAGAAACAAAGCAATTGCAAGGAAAAGGCTGATATGTTTAAAGCCACAGCTAATGCAATAAAAAAAAATAATCTTTGAAAGCCTTGGTTTAGAACTGCATGAAGCTCAACAAAGAATTGCTAATATGGAGAGTGTGAATTGTTGTATAATTACATTGACGATCTAGAAAACCAGCTTAGAAAAAGATTTTTAAGTTGTTGAGGACTTTCTGAAGGATGAGAGACCAGCAACTTTTCCCCACCCGTATTTTCTGTGTATGTTTTTCCTACTGCATTTTGAAGATGTATGGAACTTGTAAATTCACTGTGACTGTCATTTGCTTTGAAATGCTGCACATATTAGTTTCATTATGGGTTTCAGAGAAGGCTTGCCCAGAAAGTCTTTCCAATAGAAACTTTGATTTGTATTATTTTTGGTGGCTTTATTTTTCCTTCCTAAAGGTTACTGCCACTGTTTGTTTAACGGTGTTTATGTGATCTTATAGTAAGTGTTATCACTTTGTATAATTATTATGTGTGATTAATCCGGTTCACACTTGAAAGCTGTGGGATTTTTTATTTTTTATTTTTAACCAGAGGGTATGTCTTTAAGCCTTTGTGTTGTGCACTTACAATGACAGCTGACAAGAGCTATCAAAAAGAGGGAGGAGGATGGAAACTGGAATAAATTGTTCAGTGGAGAAAGACTTCTGGGAAATTTTTTTGGACTAGCATCTTCTATAGTAAGTCTTGAGAAAAAAAGGTAAATGCAATGTATAGATCTCTGGTAATTTGTTATGTTGCATGGATTTCCATAGCAATCAGGCTATACGTTAGTTTGGAAGAATGCATGTATGTGCATTGTTCGAATTTTTCAATTGTTCTTTTGATTTAACCTGTTTTAAACAGGATCCTTAAAAATTCCATGTTTAACCTTTGCAAACATCTAGTATCAGCTAGTGTGAGTAATACCCAGTATGACGGACTGAATTTTTTTATGATTGAAAGGGATTTGGCACCTAAGACTGCAAGCGGTGTAGTAGTAGAACAGCTTTGGATTTGAGTTTAGGTGTACTACCCGTGGAGAACTTCAACCACTCCACAGTGTTCCCCTTTTCAAAATCATGGTTATAACATGTTGCTTGTATTAATCTTGTAAATTGTTGTTGCTAACGTTGGAATCTTTGTATATTAGTGAAGTGTCAGAATTCCCACTGTGATTGAGATTTGTCCCAACGCGCGATCGCTGTATCGATATATCATATGGCTCTCAGCAGTAACCTTCACAAACAAGTTTAAGTGTTTATATTAGCTACAGATAATGCAATAAACTGCAGTTATTACAAATTATATCATTGTTTTCTGAGAACTGTATTCCACCTGGTTTATGTTTTCTGCACTTCTGTATTAAGCCTTCAGACAGAAGTGATTTGGGAGTCGATAATTTTCTGGACTTACGAAGCTCTAGTTAGTAGCTCTTATCTTAAAATTGATGTTTGTATTACTTTATATCATTGTAGAAATTACATTTATTGCTATTAGTATCTGTACCATAAATTCTTTGACTGTTTAATTTGGAGCAACGGATAAGCATGAGCAGCCCAAATACAGACCAACTTCCAGAGAAGCCAACAGAGCGAGAATGCGTTTGTGAAGAGTAATGTATTCTTCTCATTTTAACTAACTAGAAGTTAGAAATGAATATCTATAGGTATTGTAACATATATTTATCAATACAGTGACATGGCTCTTTTCTTTAGATGCATTTTAATGCCTTTTTTTTGTACATAACACCTTCATGTGTACAAAGCAATGTGGTTTGCCAAGCAATTTGAAATAACATTTACAATTTTAAAAGATGGTTAGAATTTCCTAGGCCTCTGCAGAGTTACTGTACTCTAGGAGCCTGAACTATTACAAAATATATTGAGATATATTCCCCACATTAATGAACAATCAATATTTCATAGATAATTGTTTCATATAATACTGCAGGTAAATATAGATAACTCCCACAACCAGATTAAACCAATTAACTTATAGCATGTGGTTTTTCAAAGGCTTTGGAAATTGATACATGGGGCCAATGATGTGATGAAGTGAGAAAGAAATATGTTTGCATTTCCTCTGTGAAACGTTTATTTCAAAGCTGTTTATAAAGATGATCTTAAATATTATTTACAGAAAAAAAAATTAAGCAGCAGATTTAACACCAGCTATTCACTATCCTCTGAATAAATGTTCAACAAAGCATTTGTGCCATATACTCTTACTCCTGCCTTCGGCAAAGCCTCAAGAATGTCAATAAGCTCGAGGCATGTGTAACTTTAAGGTCCTACCTCAGTGGGACCTGTAGAGGCAGGAGGCCTTCACTTTAAGCCTTTCTTGAAAAATTGGCTCCTTTCACTTTCATCATACTAGAAGCGTATGAAAAACTTGGAGAAACTCTTTTATTGGCACCTCTGTCAACTCGTGTGACTGTACCATTTTATAATATACATCAGTCCCATCAATAGCAGGCATTGATATTGTGAGCCCCGTTATGGCTATACATTGTTCACTGCAGTTTCAGACCAAATTCAGTTCTCTTTGACCCAGGTTAGGAAGCCTTTGGCTTTGGCAGAAAGGATGTTGATTCCCTAATATCTACAACATTTATGGTCTCCAATGCACACACAATCATTCAAACTTAAATTATAAAATTAGTTCAACTCAGGTAACATTTAACATTGATTTATCTAGATTAGCAAGTTTACCAGCTTCCCAGGCATAATATAAAGAAATGCAAGAGGTAGGAAAAATACTAGGAATCAACACATCTCCGTTGCAGGAAATTATTTTTTTGTATTATTGCAGTCTATTATTTTTTCAGAATTTCTCCATCTTTTACACAGACTCTAGCTTGCACTTCTCACACAACAGCAAAACAGTTAGCTAAAATCTGAAAGGAAAATTCACAGTTTGGAATCGGACTGTGTAATAGTCACAGCACTTCAATCTGATCACAGGAAAGTCCGTAACAGGCAGAGTGTTAAATGAACGTTTGTAATGTTTATGGTTAATGACCACTGATTCTCAAAAGGTAAGGTTCAGAGGTGCATAGTTTACTCTTCACCAACCTTGCAAAACTGTTGGAAAGGTCTTCTAAATGGACATGTGTGATCCATTTTTAGGCTTTGACTGCAACAACGTAGAGATTGCACCATTTTCAAACCTGTGCGCCAGAGGAGTTAGTAAATCTTCAGTTTCTTGATATAAGTTGTCAAATCCTATCTCCTTTGGTTTTCATTCTGGACAGAGGATATAAGTTTTAAATCACAGCCTGTCCTGTTAATGATTGGCCGTAAAAGCTAACTATAAGCACAAACTTCTGTTATGCTAAGATCAAAACACAAACACAGGTTGTGATGATGTGAACGTTGCTTCTCCCATTGCCCATCAAGCAGAAACCAAATCCAAGAAAAACATTTCATGTGCCCCACAAGTAACTTGCTAATTCCAAATGATGCATCAGTAACACAATCATGCCTGCCTTTTCTTAGAATTATGATTATCTGTTTTGTACTCAAAATATGCACATGGAGCAATTTCATCTGTGAGAACTTGGGAAAATTATATTAATCATCATAACTGAGTACAGCTTCTTTCTCAGCATGAGTCATAAATATCTTTGAGCATTAAACCTCTTTACAATAACATTAATTTAATCTATAAGAGGACATTGCGTGCAATAAATTCCATTTACAAATCTGAGTGGGCAATGAAGAGAAAGCTGTAGCTCACTTTTTTTTTTTGTAATATATTGAAGATCGGGAAACAATGCACCGAAATAGGTTTCCCTCAGCCCGAAATGCACAGGACTAGGAAGGAAAACAGAGCTTCCTGATTGATTTGTCTCTGTGCTATTGCTTAGTTTGCTGCCAGTCAGAAGCTTATATAGCTTAAAAGATTGTTATTGATTGTTCAATTTGGTGTTCATATATTTAAATTTTATTCAGGTTAGGATGATGTTGAAAATTGGGGTCCACATGCTAGATTGCCAGCACAGTGGTTGACAATACAAACGTTAAAATACAATAATCCTTGTAGTATAAAATGGCCATTGACGGTCTAATTTCCATTTTGTGGTTTATGGCCTCTACTGAATATCTGATAATGTAATTATGCTTCAGTAAAGAATGAATCCTCTCTGGTAAACTGAGCTATGTATGCAATGCCAATGTGAATTAAATAAAGTGACATCAAAGCTCAGTCAGGGCTGATTTTAGGAGCACATTTTTAAACATTTACTATGGTTTGTTCTACAGTAATGCCAGGGAGCAGATTTATGGCTGTTAGCATATTCATGTTGACGAAGTGTGTTACTTCATTCTTTATTTTAGCCCAGGAGAGCAAACAAAACAGCTTCCGTGAAAGTGAATGCTGCTCTGTGGCTTAGGTATGAAAGAAGTTTTCGGATGATACCACCACCAAGTACCTCCCGAAGCAGCACGGAAAGGAAGTGGCAGCTGTGCAGTCGGGAAATTAAAACGTAAAGAAAATGACCCCCAATTATTTGCATGCCACACAAATGAGACAACATTTCTTTCTTGGCTACAGGTATTTTATCAGCTTTTATTCTTGGATCTTTTGTTGCTGGGTTTATAAATGTATAGGAATATACAATATGATCCCAATGTTAAGAATTTCCTCCTTTTAAATTCCAGTTGTCAAGTTATGTTATGCTGTTTATCACGCAGTGAATTATGTTCTGTCCTATCCCATTCACTGCTAGCATAATGCAACTTAACATCAGGCAGCATAACAGAATATGACAGTTAAAATTTAAAAGTACCCTCATTGTATTTGTGAATTGAATACTCAACTGTGTGATTTAAAGATGGACTGGCATCTTGAGTCCAGAAACAAGTAATGTTACTTGAATGCATTTTGTTCCCCCTAATACATTTGCATTGCCGTTTTGACCTTCTCTCCAACAGGAAAAAAATAACCCTAAGCAACTGGCACGTATTGACACGGAGGTATTGAAAAGTTAGCGTGATGTTGCAGACGTGTTTAAAAGAACTTCTGAAATCATGAATTTGATGAGATAGACTGAATCAGAATGTCACATTATCATGTAAACAGCAGGGAGAGAGCCAAGACTCACATATGGATTTTAAGTGTCCCAAAGCATTAGTATTAAAAATCTGGGGCCTGTTTCCAACCGCAATAAAGAGAGGTGTCAACTCGGATCATGGTTTTTCTTTCATTTCCAGTCTCGCAAAGATCAGCACAGTGAAAGTTGTATTTAGAGCATTTTGACAGATGCTGTAGGACCTGTCGATGATGCAGGAGTCAGAGGTGACTCCCTCTCTCTCACCTGCTCTTTTCTGACGGTCAAAACTCTTGACCAACGGAATAATAAGAAACCTCTTGACTTTTCCACTTCCCTCTACCAATATAAATAATTTCCTCTTGCACCTCAACTCTGTCTGCACCTTTTCCCCTCTATCTGATTTGCTTTCAGTGCTCTTGGAGTCCGTATCCAGAAGCTCAACCTGGCAGCAACACCTGGTTCACCCCCCAGCCAGGCAGCCCCAGGAGGCACCGGGAAGAGATGAGCAGCTCCCCCAACTCCTTGGGAAAGAGAACATACATGCAAATAGGATCAGATACAAGCATGAATGGGTTAAATACCAGCATAATCCTACACGCCCATCCCCGGCCTGGCTCCTGTCTTCCTAACATGAAGCATGCATTTGACTCCTTGGCTAAAGAACCTCGGGGATGCGTCTTTGGAAGGGACAGGTGAAGGCAGCGCATGTGCGAAGCCAGGGTCTGTTGTGAAACTGCATCCTGTTGTAAAACGTACGTGTCCGTATGAAAGTATTATTAATATTATTAACTTGTCACTTTCATTATCCTCGCACTGTAGGAGAGCCTCTCCTGTGTTACACTCGAGTTGTTAGCTTTTCGTGTAGGAGCTGAGATGAATGCAGATAGGTTGCAGACAGTACAGGGAGCCAAGGAGACAGTGTCAGTCAGCACGTTAGTGGTTTAGCCACTGTTATAAGAGCATTACAAATATTAGTTATTATTATTTATTACTTACGCAACACCCACACACTATGCAAGACATTTAACAAACCACATAAAAGGCAGGGCTGCACCACAGAGTGATTACTGGATGGATATTAGATGAGATAGATCGCTATTACCTACTTGTTTGTGTCCTTTTTGTACTGAAAAAATTCCTAAAGGTCTCGACCAAGGAGACCTCAGCTGTGCTTGGCACTGCCGAAACACGCCATTAAAGGAAATGGTCTCTAGATAGAGAAAAATCACAGATTTACATGGTGATGTCAGGATCTGCTCACAGAGCGTCTTGCATGAAGGGTTGCTGTCATAGTGAAAGTTACAGCAAAGATGAAACTGTAACAGCTTAAAAGTGGTTTTGAAGCTGTTTGTTGCTCTCAACCAGGTGCTGCTTTTCTGCCCCCACAAATGCTGCCTCTCCTGTAAGTGCTTTGTAGGTCTGGCTCTACGTACAAGGAGTCTGAGGTGTCATCCCTCCCCGCCTGATATGCACATGCCATTAGCAGCCTCTAAAATCCCGATTTAAGGTAAATATCTGGGGTAACGCTGTAGTACAACTTCTTTCATGACGCCTAATACTCTCGTGAGTGGATAGCTAGTGATCTAGCTGAGCACTGGCTCTACCTGAGACTTTTTCGTGCGATCCTAAGCACATATGAAGTGCTGGCAGCTTCTAGCAGCCCAAGTCATACTAACTGGCTAGTTTGGCCTTGTTTATGTCTAGTGCCTTATTGATACAGGTACTTGGTACAGAATTAATAAATGTCACATACCAGTGCTTTCTTTCTTTGCTCTTGTAGCGTCCGTTGGCTCTTTGGAAAAAAATCTCCAAGGCAGTGATGCTATTTGTCCTATTTCTTCTCCCTGTGAGCTCTTCATGTCTGGTTAAAATCTCTTCCCGAGCAAGGTAATCCATTAAAAGCTTGTACCTTCTTCTGAACGTTGAGCTTTTCCTAGGCACAAGTTGTTTGCCACAGCACGCCTGTTCCTGTGCGCTATTTACTTTGGGTTCTTGCTTTCTGGACCGCAACGTTTTCACCTCGAACTTTTCTTTTTTTACCGTGTGTTCCCAAATCTATCGACAACACCACAGGGGTATTCACCCTCTATATGTTTTACTCCGGCCTTGGTGGTTCCTTTGCAAATTTTAACTGCTTTGCAGGGAATAATAAGGAATATTTGTCTTAGGGTACAACCATAATTTCATCAATAGCCAAGATTTATTGGGAACCTCGGGACTGGGAAGGGGAGTTGGCTCTTGGTCTCGCATCCGTCACAGCTCTGCTGTGATTTCACATTACTTTGTCCCTTCTGTTCTCTGAAGTATCAGTCTTCCCTTTTCATAACACTTCTTGAATGACTTTTCAGAGTTTGGTTTTTCTGTCTAGATATTAAAAACATCCACAAGTTGAGAATCAGCTTTTGTCACGAAAAATATATCTAGAGAGAGAGAGCTACGTTTGTTTTTTGCTGGCACCCCTTGCTTGGAGAGAGATTGAAACACTCCTTAAATCTTTTCCAGCTGTCCTCCAGTTACTCAGCGTCTAAACTTTGGGGCTCTTAACTGCTCTGCTTTCCCCTCCCCAGCATTTTCCTGCCCTTTGTGGGTGAGTAATCACCTAGACCTGCATCCCTGTGCACTCCCCTCCCCGAGCTCCGCGGCGGCCGGGGGCGTCCAGGCATTGCCCCTGGCACGACGAGCTGATATAAGCCAGGCTCTGTCAGAG
Source organism: Steatornis caripensis (assembly GCA_013398225.1). Classification (NCBI taxonomy): domain Eukaryota; kingdom Metazoa; phylum Chordata; class Aves; order Caprimulgiformes; family Steatornithidae; genus Steatornis; species Steatornis caripensis. The sequence continues at coordinate 220,858 of VZSC01007744.1, forward strand.
TTGCAGTTTCTCACATACCGCTTTGGTATCCTGTTTAGCAAATTAGCATAGCAAAAGTGTTAGATGGCAAGGGAAAAGGCAGTAGTAACTGGAGGAATATGTGGTTAAATAGATGAGCTATGGGGAATTGGCAGATTTGATTTTGTTCTAATTATCTTTCGAGACATATTTCAGTTTTGTGTTAGCTTTTTTTTTTAGATTTCCGCCCTTTTTTAAACATGTATTTAGAAACCCTACTGGAAGAGGATATCCGATATTTTTATATTTAAAGAATGACTGAGTTTGAGGAGGTCTTTGTTACAAGAACCTCAATTTTTCCATAGCGATTTTTCCTTTTCATTTCTTTCCCTCTCTGTCTGAGGTCTTGTCGTCTTTACTGACATAGCAAAAGGGTGCGTAGATCTTACGTGTGAGGCTCTCCACACTGTTGTCCTAAACAATCAGAACAATGTTTTTGAAATTGCTACGTGTTGCATTTTAGCGCCTAATAAAAGCTCTGTTACGGAAAGATGAGGACCACTGGATTAGGGCTTCTCAGCAGCCCTGGCGTGTGGGCTGCACTGTAACCTGTGCCAGGTTGGTCAGCAGAGCTAACTTGTATTCCGTGTCCACATCTGTTCCCAGACGTGAGCACCCAAACGGGCTCTTACAGAGATAGAAGCATCGGTTTAAATTCCCGTTTTAACTGTTTGTCACATAAATTCATTTTTTAAATAATCCTTTAGTGCAATAATTCCTTATTATGCGTATGGAAAAGCATCAATTAAAAGGCGTTTTTAACTTTCTGGGTAGAGTTCCTTTATCTGTATTTTACAGTACAGTGAAAAGTAATTAACTCATTCCAAGATATATAACATATGGATATTTTTTATGGATTTATGGCACATTTTAGGAGATGTGAAAATGCTGCAATTATTTTAAAAATAATGCAATACAAATTTAGTGTTGGTTTGTAGGTTTATGGCTGGATTATATTTTCCACAGCCAATTGACAAATATGGAGTAGATAAAATCTATCTTTCTTTTTATCCAGTCTACCTCTTGTATCCCATCTCTGTTTTATATTGTCACGTAACTGCAAACAAATATTCTGAATTTGACTTATTTATAAATTGGAAATTTTGTTAAATCTATTAACCCTCAGAAAATAGTTCACAGTATTTAATTAGTAAAGGAAAACATACCTCACACAAAATGTCAGTAGAAATTACAGTAATAATCTGTCTTTCAAAACCTCTACTAATTGCGGTTGGTATTTAACCATACATTTCTCTGAAAAAATTAGAGGTGGACCCGGCTCAATTATTGGCTTGAACCTCTAATGCTTTGAGGAAACTCAGATCTGCATAGAGGCACCAGTTTGTGGAAGCAGAATAATATTTACTCTGCAGGTAATATTTAATCTGTGGTTTAGTTTTACTTTTTAAGGCTAGAACTAGTTTTCACAAAAGCTTTCTCCAGTCGTAGTGCATTGCACATTTCTAAGCCTTCGTCGAGTAACAAGGTACATTTCATGAACGCTCGACACCCAGAAAGCTATTTGTTATCATATTCTTATAGGATATTTGTTCTGTAATTACTAAAATACGGACTCTTGTCTAAATGTTAGGAATTGACTAGGTCACGTAATTTTTGAAAAATCACAGCATCATTGCTCATTAACAGGCCTGTATGAATCTAAGCCTTTAAGATTTATTTTCCTCTACTTTGAAGGAAAGGAACTTTAGTGACATATTAATGTTCTAACTGTGAATAGAATATCCCATTTTGTTTGAAGGATAGCTCCCTTGATCCACTGAATAAATACTACATGCAGGGGAAAAAAGGCGTTAGATTGATATGCAAGAACCGCAATCACTGAGTGCAGATTTATGGTGTAAGGGAGTAAAGGGAAGTGATATGACTGCAAAAAGATAAATGAAATTACGCTTATGGGCACTAAATCCTCCAGTATTGAAAAACATTGGCTATTTGCGTTTAGAACGCACAATGTTTACTATAAATGGACTTTCATCAATAAATCAATAGTTTCTGATGTTGCCACTGAAACATACCATTTCTGCCAAGTCACAAACTGAGAAACTGGTTGTATTCTAGTTTGATTTTAGAACTGTGAGCTTTACCGTGTTGCTCGGTTTCTTGCACCTACCATTACTGCCTTGGTTAGCGTGGGTTTCTCATTAGCTTGGTAGCCCTGCATTTGAAGCGGTGCTTTTATGCTCGCTCCTTACAGCCAACGCGATGGCATAAGCTGAGCCTGATGATCTTGGAGGAACTCGTTTGCCAGAGTTTGAAATGCATCTCGGGTGAGTGGCTTGACACAGTCCTAATTTAACAGACTCTGAGGCTTATGTGCTGATGATTTCTGCTAGTAAAGTGTTATAATTGGATTATTGAAGTATTAGGTAAATTCAGTCGGATTTACTGTTTGAAGTGGAAATACAAAAAATGCCGGTATGCCATTACTGCTTTGTCATACCTATTAACAACATACTCCAGTGTTGCAGCAACAACAGATTTGCTTTCAACTATTTAGGCTTTCCAATGCGTAAATTTGTATTGTTTATGTGGGCATCTTGGTGGATGCTGTGACCTCCGCAAACCCTGGCGGTTCACTTTTTGAAGAACACAGGCTTTCTTACTTTAAGCTGACAATGAAATTCCTCTGAAAACGTTATGACATTGTGTGATGTGTTTCTTCTTAAAGCAGAAACATGTTGTAGCTAATCTCGAAGCAGGTGACAACAACATGACGGAGTTCAGTGCATTTTACAAATATGTAAAAAGTCTAAATGTCCTTGTGCTTACAATTCCAAGTTGTCCAGGTAAAAGAATAAAACCAAAAACTTTCCTTTCAGAGTTATAAATTGACTTTACATACGTAATGAATGCAAACAATCTCATCTGTCTGTCTATCATTCTTTATTAAAACCCTTATTTCAAAATAAGCAACCTGTGGCATGGAGAGAAATTTGGCCAAGTCCACACAGGAAGTGACAGCTATGTCCAGTCTGTGTTTTGAAGAATATATTTAATATTTTGCAGGCACAATTTTCAGATGAACAAAGTTTACTGGGACTTGAGGTCTTTTAAGCCGTTTTGAGAAATTGACCTTGGAGCATGACCTAGCTTAATCATGTTAAGCCTTGGTTTCTTTTTAAATATAAATCTGTTTTTGTCTAATCTGCGTCATTCAGGTTTGAATGAATGAAGCGCCATGGCATCACCTTCAGTTTTCAGTATCCTCACTTCTGTACGTAAGTCTGTATATCTGGTTCTTTTCTTTACGCCAATATTAAGTGCCCTCATTCTTAAATCTACACACTTCAAACAGCTAGGAAGCAAATCTTGATGTTGCCCAAGCAGATCATGAGTGAGCTGTGCATTAAAGATGCATTGAAACAGCAGTTACAAATATTTCAAAAAACCCAAAGGCAATTTAGATCCAGATGCAAACCACTCAGGACTTTCTGTATAAAACGCAGCATGGGGCAAAACATCCCATGTGTTCAAATGTGTTCAAAATCCTGATAATGATTTATTATATCAAGGGCTGCAACCTATGTTTCCCAGGTGACCACAAGTGAACGTAACCTGATTGTTAAACAAGCTCCCTCACCTAATAAACGTGCTTAATGTGATGTAGGAAAGCTCAGTAAGAAGGTTTTAGGGGGCCATTCTCAGGAGCCAGATTCTTTCATGGAGACACTGGGGCTGGAGGTTTGAGCTCAGGTATCGCACTTTCTCAGGCGCTGCCCTAAATTTTGGGACCCTGCAGATAACGGGTCAGGGGACAGTGCTTTTCCCGAGATCCGTTCTGCCAAATCCACTACATAACTGCTCTTTGAATTAGAGCATATTGTTGCCTGCTGCGAAAATCTCATTGAGGCTTAGGTGTTTTGTTAGCTGTAGTTTGTTGTTTGCAAGACATGGCAGGCAATGGAGTCAGAAGAACGGACGCATAGATTTCATTTTCTGGAGTGGTTTAAAAAATCAATTTGAAAAATCAATTTAAAAAAATGTGTACTGCTTTTCTTGAAAAGTCATTCGCACTGCAAGGTGATTCGCTCTCAGGTCTATGCCTCTTCTCCTTGCCGTAAGTTTCCGGAGGTGAAGAGGCTGGTTTTGGTTGGATGGAAATCAACATGTACAACAGTTCAGAAATACATTTTCAGCTGTGGAATTTGTGTCGGTCATACTTTTATTTATCAAGTATTGACAAAGTAATGGCAATGCTTATGAACGTGAACTCTGTTCCTTAGAATTTTCTGGTTTTGGGGTTATTTGCATGGCTACTTCGCCACTTGGCAGGCATTTCGCGAAGCGGAAGCAGCTTGTGATCATGTTCAGTCCCCTTGGCACTCTTTACGCCACAAACTTCCTGAATTGTTGAGCGTGTGGGAAATTTCCAGCTTTCCCCGCTTAATTCCTGGTTTCTGAATATGCACTTTTGGGGAGAGTGAGATTATTTTATACGTATATAAATATAAACACACTATATATGTATTTATATATTTTATATATACATAGAGCAGGGGATTTCTTTCTTTCCTTGACTTTCTTATCTGGCACCGCACCATGGGACAAGAGGATGAACCTAGGCTTCTCTGCGGTCAGTAGCAACACGGAGGAAATCTCTGGGGATACAAAATTCTTACAGGTTAAGGGTCCATTCCTTCTTATCACTTCTTAATCATAAACTGTTTTGTTTGTATTTCACTTCTTGTCACTGTGTAATGTAATTGCATTATAAAAACACTGAAATTACAAGCCTGGCGGGGAAGGCTGACCCATGGCTCAGGAGAGTAGTGGAGAGGACCCATAAACAGTTNTAAGGCTCCTATTCCTTCTTATCACTTCTTAATCATAAACTGTTTTGTTTGTATTTCACTTCTTGTCACTGTGTAATGTAATTGCATTATAAAAACACTGAAATTACAAGCCTGGCGGGGAAGGCTGACCCATGGCTCAGGAGAGTAGTGGAGAGGACCCATAAACAGTTGAATAAAAATAGTACTTACTGTTCCATGGTGACAGAGTTTTGTGAGGTGAAATGAGTCTTGCCTCAGTCAGAATCTAAAGCCTTGAGACAACTTTAGGGCCAGCTGAATGGAGATTTCCTTCAGACCATAATTTGAAATTTGGATGCACAACTTCTGTACGCGCTTGGGTTCTCCATCCCCACTACAGGATACAGCGTGTAGAGATTCGGCACTCACATCATAGGACAGAAGACGCAGGGGCTAAAGGCGCCGTCATCTGCACACCATTGTTAACCCCATCCGTGAGACGAGTTTAGTGATTCTTGGTTCCTGGCTCTGACGTTTTGAGGTTGTTGATGGCTTGATCAAAGCTGAGATGCCCTCAGCGCTTTGCGTGAGATGGGTGCAGAACTGGAGACAAAAACATGAGCGTGTAGCAGCAGAGATTCTTTTACTAGAACTTGTGGGGTGCTTCTGATGTTTTGGAAGAACTTCACTGAGTTAGGAACAGATTTGAAGTCTAACGAAGGCTGACTTGTTTGTTTGTTTAAAAAAAATCCATCGTTATTAAACTGTTCTTTAAAAAAAATACTTCTGCCAATTTTTTGTTTCTAATAATTTCACAACACAGTTAATCGTTTAAAAAGATGGACACACATACAGAGTCTGGTCCACATCATGGACTAATGGTCTGCATAAGTTCTTTATGAAGGTTTTTTATTATTGATATTATTTTTTTGAAATTAAGCATATACTAAAAAACCCCTCGTTCTTTTTAATGCTAACCATTAAAAAATTCCAAACAAACAGTCTTTGGAGAAAACTTCCACTGCCTTGTTTTAGCCTGAGGCTGGTTTTCACAGTTAACTTACAACTGCAACACTGGCTTCGGGTGGAAATGCTGGCAGAATTTTAACTCCAGCAAGGTTAGTGGGCATTACTGTAAAACCATAAATATGGTGTAGGCACACAAAACTAAATTTAAACTGAGAATATTCTACAAATTATCTTAAATGTATTTTAAGGTTGACTCCAGTTGTTGCATTATTAAAAAACTAAAGCATTCTCAGAAATAAAGTGGAGAAACAAAAGAAAGTAAATTTTCGGAGACAATTAATGTACACCTGTCTCCTTCATTTGAATAAATCCAACACCAGATTTAAGAGCTTGAAAATGAGGAATTAGGAAGCATGCAGATATCACTCAAATTGGCTATTAAAAGATTAGACGATCTTAAAAATTTGATAGGACATCAGAATCAGGCAAAATACATTCAAGAGAGCCAAAGGATGTAAGAAGGGAAATTGGAGACTTTATTAGAAATTTCAGGTCCTTGAAGATGGGCAAAATCTAATGGAAAGGCATTATTTAAAAATGGTCCAGGAACATACGGGGAAAGAACATATCTCTGGCATAAACTGTGGAGAATGTCCTAGATAATATTTTAAGGAATCAAATGAAAGGTACACTGGGACAAGTACTGCCTGATTAGAGATAGCAAATTTAATTTGAGGCGGAGGGAAGTCCTCATGTCTGACAGATATGATGGAATCCTTTATCATTATTATTTCTGCCAGGATAGACAAGCCAATGCAAGAGACATGCTACACTTACATTTGCAGACATCTTTTGACAGGGTTTCCTAGAAGATGTTAATGCTAAGATGTGGAGCCACAGAACAAGTGGAAAGTCGGGCTTAATGGATTTAAAATTGTCTAAAACCCACAAAACGAAGTGTAGCACACCAGCAATCAATGGACCCTGTACCAGACAGGAAAGTTAGTGGCAGGATGTATTAGAGATTATCCTAGGTCCACAGATGTTTATGCAAAAAATTAGAGGGTACTATGTATTACAGAAAGCAAGTTTTCAAATGTTGATTATGTTAAATTGCAGAAGAATATAACTGATGAGAAACAATGACATAAAACCACTATAAAAATCATATCTTTGTACTATTCAATGTTAAAATTTACGTGACAATGAGTCTCCTATACAAGTAAAACTTGCTCTTTTCAGGACATCAGATAACTCTACCATTGAAAGTCCAAAAAACTTTAAGTGAGAATAAAACTTTCTAGTCCAACAGAAACAAAATATGTAGCAGGTTTAATACAAATGATTAGTCAGGTGAATTTGTGAGATTTGGCTGACAGGGAGACAGTCTGTGGACTTACTGCAGTTTGCTCACTCATGAGCTCATTAATCTGTGGTAGAGCTAGGCAAATAATTAACGTGTTCTGTTTCAGGTGGGGATACGAAAATTAGCAGAAACCTGAAAAGAGTCAAGTTAATCAACAATTGATAGGGACATTTTGGCACAAAAGGGAAAAAAAAGGATTAATAAGGCTTGTTAATGATTTCAGGTTATTAAAACTTAAGTTCACCTGATACAGCTGACCAGGGTGAAAAGTTTTGACTAGTTTTGAATTATTTAACATTTTAATTTTGTCTGAATGAATTTCATTTCAAATTTCACTTAAAAAATAAAAACTCAGAAGTTCCACTGTGAAAGTGTCAAAACAAAAGACGTCATTTCTGAAATAGATTTAATTTCAAACAAATATTAGGAAAATGTCCTTCTTGTGGTCCTTTTTAATCAGATGAGATCTGAATTTGTGATTAGACTACTTCCCAGAATTTTTTGTGTGTGTGTGTGTGTGAAATGTACTAGTAATTAGATAAGAACTTCACCCACCCTACTCTGGGGGAAAAAAAACGACAAAACAACCATCATTTAGCTGGTTGGCAAATAAAAACGAACCTTCTTGCAAGTAAGTTTGAACTCTGAGTTACATTCCAGCCTGTGATCTGAGATAAATTACATCCATTCCCTGGTCCTAACACACCATTTGAAGCCTTTCAGAGCTGCTGGGTGCCCTCATGCAGCGTGGATCCACCAAACATTAATTCAGTCTTAGCCCTATTCTATATGATCGCCCCCCAAATTTTTATTCTGAAAAGATTTAAACCGCACAAAAATTTTAGGCAATCAATCTTATGTGTGAAAGAGGCTGTAATGAAAGAGAAGGTGGATCTGGAAAGAAAAGACCTATTCTATCAGGATATCAGCACAGCGTTAGCTGCAGTCATTGATAACCCAGAGATGGGAGAATTGAAAAAGCACAGTAGTGGTTTTCTTCTTTTTTTTTTTTTTTTTTTTTT
>VZSC01007744.1:229127-239127 GCA_013398225.1 Steatornis caripensis
TTTTTTTTTTTTTTTTTTTTTTTTTTAAATGGGCCTATCCTGCCAAATGTTCCTCTGAAAATGATAACAAAAGTTCCATTCCTGGAACGAATTGTTTCTACAAACCATGATCCCAGAAATACAAACATGGATAAATGGTCCCATTTTAACTTTGAATGCGGTGTAACTTACTGAAAACAATCTGACAGTCTGCCAGCTTGCCTTCAACAATGGCACAGTACCAAAACTAAGACATACAGTGGAGAAAAGCATCACATTTTAGAAATAATTTCTCAACGAAGGGTGGAAAGAAAAACTCCAAGCAAACAACGCAGAAGAAAGAGGAGGTAGGATAAGAAGCGAGTAAGGTATCTCCCGCTGCATCTGTTGCAGGATGGAACAAAATGTGTATGTGTGCGTGTGTGTGTGTTCATGTTTCTTGGCTGAGCCCCTGGAGAGGGGAAAATGTGGGTACGACGCTGGCAGGTGGCAAGAGACAGAGGTTGGGGTTGTGTTCCCTACACGGCGGCCACGAGGACTTACTGGAAAGCATAGTTAAGAAAGGCATAAAGCTACTATGAAGACTTTAAACCAATACCCAACCAACATGTGCTTGTGAGTCTGGGGCTAAGCTTTAACTCTATGTAAAGTTTAACAAATATTTACGTCGTGACTTGAAAGTGTGCTAGGAGATCTGCTCGGGTCAAGGTCTTCTGAAAAGAGACAGATCTCAATCTGTCTCCAGCTGCAAAGGACAGCAACAGCAGTTGGACCCCAGCACTCCCTGTTTTATTGCACTCTTGCAATAAAAATTCTCTTGGTAGTTTTGGGGAAATAGAATTTTTCTTAAGTACTTACTTGTGGCATGAGAAGGTCTTTATCTCTGAATCCCTTCCTCTCTCCCCAAATTCCAGCTCCATCTGAGACACTGTTCTGTTAAAATTTAAATGGGGATCAACACATTTTTATGAAATCCTTTGATGCTGACAAAACAGTATGTTTTTATTTAAAAAGACGTTTGGGAAAATTTCTGATTTGATTGAATGATATGAGAAATAGATAAAGCTGCAGTTCATATACCTTAAGTATACTTTACCCTTTTATTATTCAGGATGTAACAGGAAAAAAAAAGGTATTGATAACCTATTTGTACTTTTCATAAACTCTCTTCAGGAATATAACCCCGTCACACCACAGTTCAAGTACACAAATAATAATATTAGTCAGGATATTTGCTCCCAAAGCAATTTTGATATCATTCAAGATATAATCCTTCTATGCAATATACCTCATTTAACAACCATTAGTGCCTTTTCCATCTCAAATTTAGTGTACCTAGTAATGATTTATTTTTATCCATTGTTTGAACTGATTTCATGTCACCAACGGACCTGTACTAATCATGTGGAGTGCAATATGCAAAGTGTATGTGCTAGATATTTTTTAGCTTTAGGCACTGTGCAATTCACAACAGAAAGAACAGAAATTATGAATGTTCTCTTCACTTGCAAGATAATAACCTAGAGTAAAAAAAAAAAAATCAACCAACCCCGATTTTGCATTTGAGAAAGAGAGTTCATTTCTTGTATCTAAACTAAACCAATCCCTTAATTATACCACAATAGTCTGATTACAGGCAACACTACACAAAATCTATACATCTTGTTTGGCAATGTATCAAACTAAGGCACATTGTCAACGCAGTGTTAACCGTTTTCCCTTCCCAGGAGTCTGATCTTTCCAGGCACCCTCAGCTCCCACTGGGCCAAATCATAAGATCCATGCTCTGCCCATAGCAAGGGAAACTCCTATCCTCTCCAGCACGCGATTTGCTCAGGCAAAGACCGCGGGAATCAGCACCTCACCGATAAATAGCAGTATGTAAACAGACAAAGAGTGAAAATCTTGCAAATGAGTTATTCATTACGAAATACTCACACAGCTTGACTGAGTGGGCCTCGCAGCAGAGTGGTGATGTTCTTGGCGCTTTATAAATAGGGAAAGCGCCGTGCAGCGTACGTGCAACTTCCTCGCGGAGCTGCACAAGCGGTACACCGAACAGATGATAGAACTTCCAAGTCCTGTTTCTCTGTGATAATTTCTCATCTATACCCCTAATTACACAGCACTTCACATTCTGAGATATATAAATACATTTTTTTCAGATGTACACTGTGCTAATGGTATGCATGGGAGAATGGGAACGTTCTTTGGCATGACTGCTCAACATCAAACCCAAAAATCATCTCTCCGAACTCTGTTTCAGAGACGTGAGAACCTCCAAGCTACTGAGAAAAGTTGAGATACTTTGCAAGATCCATAGGCCTACCGCAGCAAAGCCAACTCAATGTTTTTCCAGGTCCTGTGTTGCTGCTAGGTGCGTATACACCAACCACAGTGCGAGGCAGTGGGAGCCCGTACACGGAGTGAAACCACGATGCTGATACCTATAATGGTCTCAGAAATGTTCACTCTGGACCAGAACTCGGGCAGTCCTGTGAATTTGGTAGCAGTGGGCACAGGTTAGATGTATCCCTGGAGAGCATCTTCTGGGTTAGTTTTATTCAGAAGAAATCCAGTTTGTTTATTTGGAGTCTTGATACTGCTAGTGCAAATCAAGCAGCAATCGGAACAACTAGGGATCTGAACTAACTCATTAAAGTAGATGTACCTATTCTATCCCAAGGATACACATTCCTCTTAAAATGTACCAGCTGATGAAGAGGTCTATGTAAATGTATTTTTGTCTGTCATTGGTTAATAAAACCTCCTAGAAGAATTTTAGATACGTTAGCTGTAGTATAGTACCACTTATTATTACATGATATTACTGTAGTATGAATGGTTAAACTGCGGTTAGAGAGCTGAATGCTTTTCGTACCTTTGAAAAGGCCTTGCTTTCGTCGTTACATGCCCAAATTTTTACAGGTACCGTGATGGGTGCCATCTGTATGAGGAGCTGGGTTTTTTTTTTTCCTTTCTGAGATTGATAGGTACTACCATATGGTAGATAGGATGCTCAACTTTGCAACACTGAAGGCTTTTTTGGCAACTTTCCAGGAGCTTGAGGGCCACACCTGATTTGCATATACATTTACATACAATTTTTATTTTAAATATTATGCACACAGTTAGGATGATCCGTTGAATTTGTGTTGCTTTCTCTTTGATAGATGTACAGGCATTATTTGTTGTTTGAGTTCCTCAGCAATAAAAAAGCTGTAGCTGAATTCACCCCGCAATTATTATTATTTATTGACCCTATTGCTGTGCTCAGGGGAGGAACGCACATTCCCTAGCTTGAAGAGCTTCTCTAATTAGTCAAAGAAAGTTCAGTGATGGACTTTATGCTAGGTGATTAGAAAATGTTTCAATTTCAAAATTCCATGGTTATGGGGTTTTTTTCTTCAGAAACTGTATCTTTTGCAGTGGACTTTTTTCCACCATCTTTGCAAACAGCTGAAGAAATCGGCATGAACATAAAAGACATGATGGAAGCAACAGGCATTAGACACAAACAGGTGCCCACTCTATCTGTGGATTGGCCACCTCTGACCTCAGCCTAAAAGAATTGCCTCTAAGGCCAAGAGATTTTCTGGTTTGCCCAGCTGTGGTGAGTTAATCACCATTTTTACCACATTTTACCATTTAACTAATCCTTCCACTGGGCTCCACAAAAGGCTTATGGGTAACTTGCAGGAGCTCCCCTTTCAACCTGAGCTGATGAAAATCACAGAGGAGGGGATGCTGCCACCTTCAATGTTTTGGTGCTCGTTATGAGGGTTCGTGATTGTCACAGGTTTGCCCATGATAACTTGTGGCTCCCTGAATATAGCAGGGTCCCTCTGTAGGGGCCGGGTTTCCAGTAATTCCCTTCTAGTGGGAGGATACTTAATAGTAATATGGTGCTAAAATTAAAATCACCTGAAGGATGAGAACAGATAAGTAGAAGAAAATCAATGCAAGGAACTGCTGAGAGAGAGGCTTGTTCCTTCAACTTACTGTTGCTGAAGATGCAACTATCCATTCAAGTGTCTCCACCTCTCAAACTCAGAGAGAGTTTATTGGTATTATATCTGACCACAGAAATTCATCGCNTAATAGTAATATGGTGTTAAAATTAAAATCACCTGAAGGATGAGAACAGATAAGTAGAAGAAAATCAATGCAAGGAACTGCTGAGAGAGAGGCTTGTTCCTTCAACTTACTGTTGCTGAAGATGCAACTATCCATTCAAGTGTCTCCACCTCTCAAACTCAGAGAGAGTTTATTGGTATTATATCTGACCACAGAAATTCATCGCTAAATGACTGTGTTGATTTCTGTTTATGGTTGAAGGTATAGTCTCATTTCAAGTCAGTACTTTCAGGTCTGAGATAATGCTGAAGGACCAGAATTTTCTTGTGCTTCAGTGTATATTTTGTAAGCAGCCAACTTGCAGCAGTTGCTTGGACAGGTAACTGACTCTGAAAGCTTGTCTTAGAAGGACATTGTTATTGGAATGAATTTGTTATTTACTTGGGGCTGGGGGGAGGGGAAGGGGAGACAAAAAACCAAAGATGACCTTGTGGGTGAGAATCTTAGGACTTAGCAGTCCCTCAGGGAAACAGATAAAAGTTGACACGCTTGGAAGTGAGATTAAACATGTAGACATGTTATACACCACTAAAGCAAATCTGAATGACTTAGAAAAAGTCGATGTGAGTTATCAGTGGTTCTAGGACACAGTAATCCCAAAACAGATGGTAAAGGTGGCCTTTTGTGGGTTTATCCATTTATATGGATAAAAATAAATGAGAGCATGGCAGGAGTTTTGGAGTAATTTGGAGGCTGGACCATTTTGGGGATCTGATCAGGGGCCAGCATCAGATTTATAGGCACAATCAAATCCTTTGAGAGAAATTGAATTTTAAATGTGTTATCAAGAAAATTGGTGTGCTTAGAAATGGCCGGAGGAGAAGCTGAGAACAGGAGTAGCAAGAGATTTCAGTGTTTTGGACATCCTTCTAATTCTTTGGTATGAATAGCAATATGATTGATGCAGCAATAACTGCAGTGCTGGAGGGATTTGATACCCAGAGGGAATCAATTAACTGGATTTTGGATATTGGAGCGTTATGACCTTTGCCTAGATCATAATGTTGACGTGTAGCAGCAAATGGAAGAATATGAGACTTTTCTGATTGTAATTGACTGGAGATACTGAGAAGAAGGTGAATATCTAAATTTGCAGATGATATGTTGATCCTAGAAGATAGCTGGAGAACCATAAGTGAGCCTTGCCCAGACCCCAGGTTATCAGGTTGTAGGGGAGAAAAAGCTTATTTAGAAGCAGCTCCTGGCTTCTTTGAACTCTTTAGTGGGCAAATTACATCCATCTAACATCTTCATTATTGATTTACGGGTGAATGATGCTGTGGTTTGCTGCAGATTGACACTGAGTCAGAATTTATTGAGAAAGTTTATCTTATTATCCAGTTGTGGTCTTATCCAACCTCCTTGCAAGGAGGTATAAAGAGCAGCTGTCATCACTGTTTCATGAATCGCCACTGAAGTAGCGGCCTTTGCTATTGCTGACCTGTGAACTGGGAAGACAACAGTGTCTTTGTGGGCTTTCCTGGGATAAGGATCTCAAAGGGGGGGGGAAAAAAATCAGATGTATTAGGTGGATCATAGTGACGGGCTAACAGATGGCTGAACCAATTCAGTCGACTGAGTGGGACAGTTGCCAATTAACAGGGTGGAGCTAGGTAAGCTACAGCCTGGCATGGCCAGTGGATGTAGTAGGAGGATAGTTCAGGAATAAACAGCCCTACTTTATGAGTATGTGCAATATTAGTTGGGGAAATGGGGAGAGGTTGTAGCCCTCAAGTACGGGGAAGAAAGAGCTTTTGAATGTAGGCTGAACAGTACGGTGATTGGTGAAAAAAGTTCACGTTGAACATCTTTTATCCATTAAATCTTTATTGAACTGCAATAGATAACTGGTAAAATCAGAGTAACAAAAGCTGGATTTCTACAAACTGTCTTCTGTACATCTTTCTGGCATGATAAGTACATTTGTCTTATTTTCCTTGTATAAAACCAGAATTATTTCTTTTTCTTTACAGTCATGGCAGGCAGATGATTTTCCTTTATGATTGCTTTTCCCTTGCTGAATTAGGACTGTGTTGTCAGGTAGCCTTTTCATTTTCTAAAGCTAACTCTAAATTACATAAAGACAGACAGCTGTGGCCTTCAAGTAACTATGTTTCAGCTGATGCCTGCATTTTCTGTCTTCCTGCTCTTCTGCTGGTGAATATTCCTAGTTCTTATGTATCTTTATATAACTTGCTTTTTACTGGAGGAGCTCCATAGATGAACAATGACGAATGACAGGTTTTATGGAAACCTTTTTGAGGGTGCCTGGAGATGGAAGATTTGCTTAGTGTTAGCCATTTACTCACCAAGGGAGTTAAAAAGTATAAGACGTATCAACTTACATGACTAAATTCTCTGAAACAAGAAGAGGAATGAAAAAGTAGTAAAGAAAGGAGTTCAGATAATTGTTGCCAAGTTTCACAATATACTTTATTGGGAATTGTTTTTTCTTCTGAACATTCCTTCTTTAGTTTTCCTCATTTGCCTATTTCATTCTACTTTATCCTCCTATTACCGTCTTTGCTAGTGTCCGTAATGCTTGCCCTAGTAACCTTTTCTCATCCCAGAGCAAAAGTGAGAGGACTCACAGGGGTCCTATGCCTAAAATTCTCCACTTCTAAATTCAGCTCATTATGGATACAGCCAGAAAGGTCCCTGTAGAAGAAACCATTTAAAAGTATAGATTAATTTTAACAAATGCTTTCTGGTAATTTTAATTTTCAATAACTGTAATTCGAGAAATTTTTTTGAGATTCGTATTATTGTATTTGTGATGGTTTGGGCTTTTTTTACCATCTAGCCCTCTGTGCAAATCTTTAGGCAAATGCTTTCAGAAAAACGTTCCTTTTAACGTCATTTTGTTTGCATTTCCTAATAAATTGCTTGCAATGTTGTAGTTAGTATTGTTACATATTGTAAAAGTCTCCTAACTCCATTGAAAAAATATAAATATTTAAAATCCTCCTCTAAAAGTTGGCGGAAAATTTAAAGTTAGCCTAATTAGACTGTTAGCCCCTTTCTCTCAAAATGCCCTGGTACTTCACTCTGCTCCATGTTAATTTAAGCTTCATGTTGCTTCATGGGGCGTCAGAATACTAAATATTTCCATAATATACTATGAAGGTTTTTCGAATTCAACAACCATGTCTTATGGGTGGAACAAAATTCCTTGTGATATTAATCAAGTTTTATTCTTGCTTTCTTCTGTGCAAATGAGAGGCATGGTTATTTTGATTCCTTTCAACTCGTTTCCTTTCCAGTGCGCATTTCGATAAGAGCTAAGAAAAAGAGTGGAAGCAGAGGAATATTTTTCTCTTACTTTTCTTGAGGAAACTGCTACTGTCTTTGCTAGGAAACCCAATAACAATGTTTGTTACATTAATTCAATTGGAACAATCATGCCACCTGCAGTCACAACTCTGCACGCTGTGCGTTGCTGAATGCAGTCTTCTCTTTCCCAGCAGGGATGGCATCCCAAAAGAGCTACGGAGTCCCTGAGAAATACCCGCTCCCCAAAATGCTTCAAATCTAGGGGAAAAGTTGTGTAAGCAAATAGATATTAGTAAAGCAATCCATGTTGTAGAGAGCTGTATTCCATTTTTGTGTGGTTGCGTTTTCCAAAGGCATTTTTCATCACTTGGGAGTGAGGGCTTGTACTTCCAAAATATTTTGTTCTTGGACAACAAGAATGCTCGGAGAAGTTCAGATAGCACAGTGTCTGGGCCTAGTAAATGAACATGAAAAAGAAGATTGAAACAAAAACTCCAAGGTGTAGCGCTTGATTTGGTTTCATCTAACTGTCGTTTCTCATTGAAGTTGAGTTCCTGGCAGCCACATTGCATAGATAAAGTACAAAACAATTACATAAACACCAATAAAATAAAAAGCCCTTTTGAGCAATGACAGCATTCAGTAATTGTGTCAATGCTGCTTTAAAAGTTTTAGTTTGTACAGCATCTCCAGTCCCAAAGTGTCTCATCTGCTTTCTAATTTTCCACAAGATGCTTTTAATATTTTGAGATTGATATTGAACCACAGGGGTCTAAAAGGTTTCAAAAGATCTTGCATATGCATCTGAAACCAAACGATCAATTAGATTAATAAAGAGGAGTTGTAATTTATATATGAAGCCTATAAACTCTTGCAGAGAGGTATGGAATAAGAAAGCAGGCAATGCTCATAGTTTGGGGAGAGCTGGGATTTAAGGTGAGAAAACACACACGCTCAGCAGGGGAAAAAAGGTGTAGTCAGCACCGGTTTTGTAACATTAATCCAATGTGTCCTGTTACAAACATGGGAGAAATGAGAAGTAGTGATGAATTTAATATAGCACCTGTGAAGGTAATTATCATCTGAAGCCAGTCGTACCTTGGGAATGGCTCTATTGCAAAAACAAAGGAAAAGCTTGTAAATGGGGAATTGTTATTAATTTCTACGAGCCATCCNGTAGTGATGAATTTAATACAGCACCTGTGAAGGTAATTATCATCTGAAGCCAGTCGTACCTTGGGAATGGCTCTATTGCAAAAACAAAGGAAAAGCTTGTAAATGGGGAATTGTTATTAATTTCTACGAGCCATCCTGTTATGGTTGAAATGTTGCCTTCAGGCTCTTCCTTGCAGTTATAACGGCATCTTTTTTTGCTGTTTCCTTCCTGAAGGATCGTTGGATTGTCAGTTTTACGTTTTCTTAACCGATAGTCATCAACCTTTGCTTAATCATCATCTCTGCCCAGCACGGGGCTGCTGGCAGAGCCCCTTTCCTGTTCTGGGGCTCCTCGGGGCTCCCCAACAACCTGGGGAGCCCTGATCTCTGCAGGGTGCCCGCGTTAGTGCTTGAGCCACCAGCGGGAACTGTCAGCAGAACCTGTCAGGAAAAAACTGAGTACAAGCTTTTTCTGTCAGAAAATATATTTCTATCAAAGTACATATTTTCTTTCAAGAAATCATGTCTTTACCAACACAGCCTTATGAAGAAAATCAGTGGAAGAAATCACAAGTTTTTAAAGAATTTTTTTTACATTTTTATTTTTCAAGTGATTTTTCCCAAAAATGTATTTTTTTTTTAAGCATAGTAAACCCCACCAAACTGAAATGAAGTGTTTAACTCAACCCAACCCATTTTTCCAGACCAGTCTTCCTTAAAAATCATTAATGGTCAGGTTTTGATCCCATCTAACTTCTTGAAATGCTTTGTGAAAGGGATTTTCTATTCTCTGCAGGGTTCAATTTATTGGCCTTAGAACTGGTGTTTTTAGCAGCTCCTCATGTTTAGGTATGTGTTTTTGAGTGCCTAGTGACAGATCCAAGCTCTTCTGCATTCACTCTATGCTGGTTAGGAGGAAGCCAAATCTGCTATGGAAATCTTATGATCATATGAACATGAAATTGCACTGCAATGACTAAAGTTTACGAACAGGGCCATATGTTTTCTTGCAGGAATTGGCTTGCTTAAGGCCAGCGTAGACCCTAACCAGCCTGAGCTCATTGCTGTAGGTAGTTTTATAGGTTTCATGAAACTTCTGAAGCGTTTGGTAAGCAATATAGCTGACAAGATTACTACGTACATCCGGTGCCTTCAGCATTGTGTGTTTTGTAGCTGGTTCTTCCACCCATCTCTCTCTTTGCAATCTGTGCAAGAATCTAGGCCCAAATCTTGACAAACCGAGCTGCTTTTTCCATTAGTTATAGCTGAACCATTAGTGAAATGCTGCTGAGCTCACACACCCACTGACACCATCGCAATTGCATTTGGAGCTTTGGTTTTCACCAGTCTCAGAACAATTTCCTTGCTGGCGACTCTGAGTTTTCATGGGAAGGTTTGCTGGCCCGGAGCGTTAGACCCATGGAGGCTGGTGGGTCATGGGCTGCTTGTATTGCCT
>VZSC01007744.1:244127-274535 GCA_013398225.1 Steatornis caripensis
AGGATATATAACAGTAAGACATGTAGCACAAAATCTCAGTGTTATAGGGCTGTACAAATAAAAGACTGTCTGAAGAGGAGACTCACGGCACTGCTGTGGTTCCCTAGCCTGAAAAAATCAGATTAGTCAGAATTTTAAAGGAAACTGTGCATGTAATACTACACGAAGAGTCTCAAAATGTGCTTATTATTCACCGTTTGTGGAAGACTATTCAAATACAGTTTTTCTTTTATTTTTCCTCTCTGCATTTTCTCTTGCAGAGAATCTCTAATTGGTTAGACACCTTTGAAGTTCAAGAGATGTCATTATCACTAACTGGCATAAAACGTGACAAAATCCTGAATTTAAAAACCAAAATGTTATGAGTTTTAACTCGTCCAAAATCCTAAAGTGAATTAAATTAGGAAGACAACCAGTATAAGAAAAATTCTTCAGGAATATTTTCGTTCAAGAGGCATTCTTTTGAATTGGCTTTAGAGCAAGCCACATCTATATTCTGCACCAAGCGTCTAGAATCTAGGGCTTTATTTCCAGCTCAGAGGTTTTTTATTGGCTTGGGTTTTGGTGTCTTTTTTTTGTTTGTTTGTTTTCTCTTTTTTTTCCCTGAAACCTAATAGAAATCATATTCTGCAAAATAGATATCCTATTTATGTGAGAACTAACTTTGCTTTCTTTTCTTTCTTTCCTGTACTCACATTTTCACTTCCCAGCGTGCCGCAGATTGTCATCCTTAGGTTCGGCACTAAGGAGAACGGGATGGCTCGCGTGTCTCAAGGCATGATTCATTTCCTACTGTCTGGAAATGGGGAGACGCCAGTGCCTGTGTGATGCACTTCACGTTTTCAAGATTCTCTTTGTAAGCACAGAAACGTAATTTAAAAATCCCAAACCTTTATGCTCTTGCATACAGCACTGCTCCAGAGACACTTACCTTGGCAGATTCCAGATTGCGGCGCAGAGGTTGTACGGGCTTCAGACATGGCACGGAGACGGGAAAGCAATAAGTATTCAGGGTGCTATTTCTTTGCAGAAAGTACTATTTCCAATTTGATGTCTGTGTGCTACAGAAAGGAATCACGGCAGAAAAATCCCCAGAATAAGTTTTTATTGAGGCTCCTGGTTCTGAGTGAAGAGTCCTCAGGGACTGCCTGGCTTTTTATGCAAAAGTCAGTTGTATGGGCCTTTGATCCTTGCATTTGGTGCCAGGCAATCACTCTCATTCACCTTCTTTGCTTTCTCAAGATTTCTTTCTGGATTATACAAAAGACACTTTCAGGTTCTGTGCAAACCCCCTCTAGGCCCGCTGCTCACCGAAGTGTTCGAGGCGGCAGGAGAAAAGCGGTGCCCACGCAAAGCTGCGGTGACAGGGCTAGGAGTATTTTCCCAAATACTCCCAAATACTAGGAGTAGTTTCCCAAATACTCCAGAGAAATGTAGTCTTTTTGTCTATAGGTGGTGCTGCATGAGCCTGGAAAAAAAGCTGCATTTCCCCATGGCTTTGTTGTCCCCAGGCGGTGTTTCCCCGGCGGCGCTGGACCAGCCGTGGGTCTCCGTAAGCGTGTCCGTTTTGGGGTCTCTGTCTTTAGGGACTCTGAAACGTTACGGTAGGACCAGCACTCAGCTGGTTGGTGCTGACCTTTAGGCCTCTTGATGTTATTTGTGGTTAAATGCAAAGTTGTAAAGCAAAAGCAGTGGAAGGGAATGATGGTGAGGGCGATGCCAATGGCTTTCCAAGGGCAAAGCAAGGCTGCAGCGCAGCAGTACGTCTCCTCTGGTTTGGTTGGGGTCAGGCACTTCAGTCGTGTGTGCAGCTTTGCCCATCGTTTCAGCGCAGAAATTCAAATAAATGAGCCCCTTTTCACTCCTTTTCTCAACGCTTTTTTGGGGGTAGTGACTGAGGAACAGATCCAGTAATGGTTTGTGTTATCCTATTCTAATTTTACATTTCTCATTTTCTAATTTTGACCTTGGAAATGGTGACGTAGTATAAAATTCAGATATTTTCTTAAGAGCCATCCTCTAAAGCAAGAAGGGGTGAAACCAGAAGACTGGGTCAGATATAGCAGTCAGATACACAGCAGTTTTATGTCAGAAAACATTATAATAATTGTGGGATATACAATTGCTGTGCTGACAAAAACAAAAAAGTGCTTTTCATCTAAACAAATTCTTTTGATTTATTGTGTTTTATACGTATGTTGTATTTAATATTTCCATCCCCCTTAAAAACTCTGTGGCTTTCCAAGAGTGTTGGAGAACTACAAGGCCACGTTTTTGGCATTACAGATGACCTCATTATTAATCAGAAAACATCTGGGCAGGCAAAGCGGTGCGTGCGCATGCGTGTGTGTGTGTTCAGAGAGCTGTGGACGGATTATCAACCCTCGCATGCGCAGGCCACCAGATTGTGTATCCTGCTCGGAAAAAGTCCTGGTGGGTTCTTGTCTCCAGATTTCAGAGGCATTTCTCCATGAGCTGCGTCATTTACAGACGCCTATTTTAGCCCATAGCTCAGGGGCTGGCAATGCCCCAGCAGCTGACTGCGGAGCCAGGGCAGATGCTGATGCCAGGTACTAGCTGTGGTGGTTGATGAAGAAGATAACTCGTGTATGTCGCTTACCTGTGTTTACAAGCCCCGTGTTTGCGCTGGGTCTGTTTAGGCATTCTTGGAGCGTCTCTCCTAAAGCGCAAGTATTTTTTCTTTGTTTTGAGTTGCTTAGTGTATGCTCAGGTTGACACATCCTGCAGACATTTGTATTAAACTTTCATATTGCATTTTCAGCAGAGACCCCACAATTTGCTCAGTACACATCAGTAGAGAAGATATGTAATAAAAATCAGACAAGTGTACTTATTTCCCAGAATATAGACACTACCCTACCATTATGCTTTTTACATTTAACAGTATAAACAACAATTTAGTTTGCCCTTAATGTCCTAAATATGCTTAGATCCATCACGGTCAAAATTGAAGGGCAAGGCAAAAGGACAAAGAAAAGATGTTAAATGTTCCACGGAAATAACCCAAAATACACTTCTAATAGCATAAGCGTGTTGTTATAAAATGAACAAGTAATATTACAGGAAAGGGTGTGCATTTATGGTGTCATACGGTGGGGAAACAAAGCCAGGCTCTCTCTGATGTTGTTTACCCACCAGTGGAAGAAGACTCTTTTGTATTACAGGGTTTCCCCACCTGTTTATACTAGAGGAGGACCAACACCCTGTGCTGGTTGCCTCAAGGAGGGTGTCAGCAGGTATCACTGCCATCAGGACAACTGGCAGAAGAGGGTTGGTGCTCCTTTGAGTTACACTGCCAAGTTACTTGTTCGTAAGTGGAAACTCTAAAAAGAAAGACTTCTCTTTTTTTCCTCTGTAGGTGAAGGTTTGTCCACACAGAGAAGCTCTTGCAGAATAAGGCAGTGGGTGAACTTAAAACATCATACTTAGCCTACACGGACTTTCTAGCTGGGCATTTGTTTTGCTCTGCCAGTGCTTATTGCAGCAAGCGGACCGTGTCCGTGCCAATAACGCACAAGGGGAGCTGTTCCTGAAAGGTTATTCGGGGTCCAGACCCGTATCCAAGCATTCCATGATAAAGAAGCACCAAATACAATAATAAATAAGCAGTTTGAATCGAACCAGCAGGATGGGCTTAAGACCAAAGCTAGCTGTGTTGGCACAAAGCACAGCAGAAAGCTAGGGCAGCAGGTTCTGCTGTTGTCTTCTCCTTGATGCCCCAGAAGAGAGAGGGCTCCTTCGGAGGGAGAGTGAGGTGATGGACCACACCGCAGGATGAATACTGCGTGCAGCTGCTGATTTCCCATGCTGGGTTAATGAGGGATGGGGCTGTTGATTTGTTTGATTCTGATAGCTGTCACACCACTTTCTGACTGAGAGTTAAAAGAGACGGCGAATGACCGGAGGCAAAGGAAGAGTAAGTCAAGAGACCACTGCGCAGGGGGATGCAGCGCGGTCGTGTGTCATCTCTAGAAATGGAACAGATGTGTAGGTAGAGATGTCCATCGATGGGGTGTGGTAGGTAAGCAAGGTAAGAGCAAGCAATGAGGTAAACCACTCTGGCTATGGGACAAACTCCTGCTCGTCAATTTTAAGTATTGAATTCTGCCCCACTCAAATAACACTTTTATCATAGATTGCCATGAGTTAGACAAATACCTAAAATACTTACGAGTTTGGCTAAAAGTTAAATTTTTTTCCTGGTGTAGTTTCTTTGTGCCTAATGATTAAGCAGTGCTCGTACATTCTGTATCATTATGAAACTTTAAGTCCAAATACGTGTCCCATCTTTTATGACATGTAAAAAAAGTTCTTTAGATAACAAAATACTTGCAATCTTGCCTCAGCTCAGATGTCTGATAGGCTGCATTGAGATTGAACAGCCATTTTGTGTACTTCTGAGGGATCAAAATATGCTAATGATTTAAGCAAAAATGTTTTCTCATACCTTCCTATATGACTTTTTAATGTAATGCAGGACTATGACTATATTTTATAGTATTTTTTTCATAAAAGGTTTGAACTTTGTATAGTCAACCTATCAAAAAATGTATAAATTATACAAGAAAAAACCCGCTGCATCATTTTTTTTTCCCTGGGAAGTGGAGCAGTTAATATTCAACATGAAATGTCTAATCTTTAAATACATTATAATCTAACTGCTTAGGATAATTTTTGCTTTAATACCTTAAGAGTCTGCAAAGCCTGAAGGATGGGATTATTAAAATGGAATTTTAATGTCAAAATTATCAGAGAAGAGAACATATTGCTAGTGTTCATAAAAAAATGTATTCAATTTCTGTTTGATTTGTTCAAATAAGAGATGAGAATATATTTGATTACAGCTAGTAAGTATTCTGAAAGTTGATCAGATGACTGCAGGTCATTGCAACATAAGTGCTGTCAACGATGGGGATTAGTATATTTAAGCCATTGAAATATGTGGTAACATATAAACATACCTGGTCTAATGATTCAGTTATAAGCTCCCATGAAGATGCTGTATAGGGCGAGGTGCAGGAATAAAAATCACACAGTTGCCACACAGACAGCATTACTAACTGCCCAAGCATTAGAAAACAAACATGCAAACAAAAAAATCTTAATGTGCCTTGCAGGTGTGTAAAAAAAAAAAAAATCCTCTCTAACCTGCTTAGAATTTGAGGTTTAAGTCTTTCTTCCCAGCTGTCAGGGGTATTGGGCTAGTGCCTAAGAGCAGAAGCTAGGCTCCTTACAGCTGTGATAACTAGCCGAACTTTAGATTTTCCAGATCACGTAAAAATGAAAATGAGCTCTGAAAAGTAACAGGCACAAGGAAGGCATCCCACCAACCTTCCCAGCTGGCTTCCCCAAGTTAATAACCAAACGTGAGAGCCAGTAAGGAGCTCTCCAGTGCCCATCTGTCTCCATGATCCTGCTGACAGCTATTCGTTTCTACTGTTTAAGGTGTTGTCTCGATACAAAAAAAGTTGATCACTTCCCAGAACGTTTTTACTGAGGGACCTGTAAGGTCTCTGAAGATCAGTATGATTTTGTCAGTTGTTCTTATGTAGACTATCACGTAAATCTTCCACAGATGGCCAAAGAAACCTAGAGGTTGCAGCTCCAATAAACTACCCTGAGTCGCCTTCTAGAGTCGTGGTCTGGTTTTCAATGTGTCTGTCCAGTGACTGCCAGAAAGGCACATAAAAGTGATCTAACTCAAGATTAAGAGGGAGGGGTTCGTGTTATGTAAATGCAGGCAAAAGGACTTCAGATCCAATTGCTTTAAGGAAACCTGACTGAGTTTAATGGTTGTGGTGACTTTTTTTTCCTTCTTGGAAGATCCGGCATTGATTGTCTGGAATTAGTGTACCATTACACAAGCTAACAAGGTAAAAAGTACTGTTGGAAAGTCTCCTGCTGTGTTAGCAGGCTTCTCTTGTCATAAACTGTATGGTGTGGATGCAAATTTGGCATGCTTGAAAATGGAAAGCCAGAGTAAGGCATGTATGGTTTGCCTGCAGAGAAACAGCCAAGGGTAAACAGAAAAGCAGTCCTGGTCAAAAGTGAACATCTGCCTACAAGGGAAAGGTGCTGCCGCTGCGGGTTTGTTTTTATCTCAACAATGTGACTGAACAAATACTTTAGAGACAGGAAAAAGAAGATTTTTCGACTACTAATTACGATTTCAAAGTAACTTTCATATTCATAAATTCTTTTCTATTTACCATGAATGGCTACGCACAGTTCTTACTTTCATAACAACATTCAGAGGAATTGACCATCACACAGTCAGTGCATTACACATTTGCACAAATTATTTTCTCTTGTCTGTCTTCCTATTTGTAAAAGTTCATTTTCTTTTACTGGTCATAAAGGAATTTTTTTTTCTAAAGAATATACATCATGAATAATACACCTAGGTCACTTGTCCAACAATTTTTTTTTTGTGTGTTGGTAAGGATTTATTTGTATGAGGAGACAATGTACCTTACAATGAATAGTTGAGGACTGTAATAGAACAAAAAAATACACAAATAACCCAGAGGTTGCAATATGTTTGTATAAAGTATTCAAACAATTTCAAATGACAACTGAACTTGTGAAAATCAACATCTGTTCATGGATTATTCATGAATTGAAATGGTAAAATTCCTTCAATAAAAATAGTCTTCAATGAATAGTTACCCTGGTTGCTGAAAGAATAGGATTGCAACTGAAATCTCAACTTCAAGACTTTCATGCAGTTCAGATTCATTAGCGCTAAAATTATCCTCTGGTATATAAATTGCTGCACCAAGCCGACTAATACAAAAAAGCCAACTTAAAAAACCCAATAACGAGATAGCATTTAACAGTACCAATTTAGGTAATTGTGTTTTTTTCCACAAAATATATACTTGGAGTGCATCGGTAATTGTGTTTGTCAATTTGTGAAGGAGGATTATCCCCGTAGCAATACAAACTTTTTCTATTTTAGCAAATACCTACAATGATGAGTTCATACATAATGATTTGAGGAGGAACCTCTTTACTGTGAGGGTAACAGAGCCCTGGCACAGGCTGCCCAGGGAGGTTGTGGAGTCTCCTTCTCTGGAGATATTCAAAACCCGCCTGGATGCATTCCTGTGCAACCTGCTCTAGGCTAACCTGCTTTAGCAGGGGGGTTGGACTAGATGATCTCTAGAGGTCCCTTCCAACCCCTACCATTCTATGATTCTATGATTCTATGATTTACAACTATTAATAGAAACTGTAATAAGAAATTAATAGTCGTTCAAACCTACAAGTACAATTTTTTACCCAACGGAGAGAGAGGTAGGAAGCATGCTATGGTTTGGCATGCAGACACAAAAAACACAGTTGGTATCATTTTCAGAACAATGCACATTTTTAATTTATGAATGTTCTTTTATAAACTTGTATATACAGTCACTTTTTTCTTTTTATTCCTCCAGTGCTACATAATTATAACTTGCAAAATGTAAATATTTATGAATTCACAGGATGTTCGCTGGAAGAGAAGAATGTTATACTTGCAGATTTTTCTTGTACTTGCAGGATTCACATAATATTATTTTTCATCATGATGTACTGAAAAATGCAAAAAAATATAATATTCTACATTTGACTTTTCTGAAAAATACCATCTGGTGTTATTTTTTGAGAGTTGGAGATTAGCTCTGTAATTGCTTATAGTTAGAGATAGACATTACTACATTTATTGACAATTTTATTCTCTACAATAATCTTACATTTAAATAGTGACTTTGTTCCTGAAGGATGCCAAAGTGATTAAACTGATATTCAAACTCTTTGGATCGCATCACCCACAACTGAAATGCAGCCATCTCTGGGGTGAAATATTGCAGCTGTTTAACAGCGCTCAACAGCACCGTGTAACAGCTTTGGAAATGAAGAATACCTTATTCAAATGAAAACGGGGACATTTAGGTAGGCAAAATAATTATCCACATTGGTATTTGGCCAGGATGTTAGTGCTAGCACATCTACACCCAGAAAAAGTTACACTGAATCCTTAATAACCATAATTACTCGGGAGCTTGGGTCCGCTGCTCGTCTCGGAGAGGGCGTTGCCCAAGCGAAGCCCCATCCATGCTCAGAGCCGACAGACGCCGTGGTGCTGTGTGCAGATGACGGCAAACGCAGCTTGAGTCACTTGGGTTCTTCTTGACCACCTGGATATCACGCACCAACTCTTGCGAACTTCTCCTCACGCAGAAGAACTCCACTGTGGTATCTGTGCAGGTTTGAAGGCTGTAAGTGGATCCAAGTTGCCTGTCAGATAACTTTGATTACCCAAATGGATCTTGGAATATTTTACCTTTCCTTTGCCTGAATTTCATCACGCTTCAGAAGAGGGCGTGACAGCACCTAAACTCTGATTAAGTACATGAAGACAATAGTCAGTGCCATTCCAGAGACCTCTGCTGGCTTTCATATTTTTCAGGTGATAGTGATTGCGATCTACTTATTCATTACATCACCTTACTATCCTAAGCTGGTTTTTCTTTGTTTCAGCTGATGTAACCAAGCTGGAAAAATATTTCAGCAAATGTTTACTTCTATGGTGTTACGCTAAAACTGAACTGACCGTTAGTCTTTCATCATACGTCTACTGCTTGTGAACTGAAGGGACAGGACTTGAAATGTGAACTGCATCTGTCAATCTCAGTGTAACAATACATTTAGCTTGGGTACATCATCAACGTTGAAAGAAAACACTTGTCAAAGTTAAAAAGCAAGCAACTCTTTGGTAAGTCATCTGCCTCCACATAAACTTCTGTGTTTATATATGCCAAAAGTTCCTCCTCACCCACAGTTGTCAACCACAGTATATTTTTGCACCACTCTTGTGTATGTCATCTACAGTGCTTATTGATGTGCAATTACATCCAACCATGTGCATGAGGACTGTGCTCTTTCTCATCATCCAGTTGTCTGAGATGACTAAAACATCATGCCTATGGATGTCTTCACTTCACGTGCATCAAACTTTCCGCTGAGCTTTCTCTACTTGGAGATATCACATGGAGTACTGTGGAAACATCACTCCTAATCAGATGGACAAATTCCCCTTTACTGATTTATAATTTTACCAATACCTCGTCTAGCTTCTTGTTTTTAATGTCTTGTTGAACAGACTCCAGACTACCTGAAGTAACTGTTTCTCTAGACTTCACAGAAAGAATCAATACTGTCACTACAAATAAGTACGGATGACATTGAACACGGCAGGAAAGTATCCACTCAATAGAAGCCTGTGAACATTAAAAGCTGCTGGGGAAAGCTATGTTATTGGCTTGGCAAGTTTTGTGTTTTAGATGATTAGAGAGTGCTATATGGGGAATGATTAGGTATCAAAGATGGGCACTTTTGTTATGGGAATTAGTCGCATGGCTTTTACAATGAAGTCAGTTAATCAAACTTTTTGATTAAAGCCTTTTCACCCAGAACTGCTAATTGATCAAAACTGAAATTTTCTATGGGAAAGAATTATGATAAATTTCCCAACTTGCAAAAGATGGTATCCATCTTCCATGTCATCTTCTAATCCTTGAAAATTATGGAAAGGATAATTGTTGAAAGCCATTGTTTGATCATCTGTAATTATTAAGCAGTATTTTAGCTAATCAATTTAATTGATGTAAAATACTTGAATCCTTGTGTAGAACTTCAGTTCTCAATGATCCTCTGAACTGTTTGGATGATGACATTTTGTACTTACTGTCCTTTTTCTACCTGGAACACTTAAAACTTTTTCAAGTCTGTATAGGTCTTCTCTGTCCTCATTTGTAGAATGCATCCTGTATTCAGCCTATTTAAAATATTCAGGCATTGAACTTGCTTCTAGTGTTGGTCTGATAAAGACCTATATATATGTGTTTATCTATTTTAATCACGAGTTAGAGAATATAGAGCATTTGGTTGTCACGAACGCTCGTGACGTCTCTCATTTCTCAGCATCTCGCTGTAAGAATTTATGTCTTCTTGAGATAGCTAACCTGAAACACGGAAACTGATTTTCTTGAGGTTGTTCAGCATGGTCAGGACTGTCTCAATTCCTGCTTTAGCAGTTGGCATTGTACGCCTAGCCAAATTCAACGCAATAGTTAGTTCTCTTTTTTTAAAGGAGATTTTTTTTTTGTTTTGCTTTTGGTTTTTTCCCCCTTTTCAACTTGTAGCACCAGCCTATTTTCCTGCCCCCTTTCTTTTTGTTCAAGTGTACAATGTTCAAAGCTGCTTCAGGTCCTTGCACTAGTGTTTGTATGTTTGGTTTCTTGAGCGTAAAGTCAGATACTTTGTGTGGAGAAAAAAAGTTTCAGGTTTTTCATTTGCAGAAAAGCAAATAACAAAATGAAAAGGAATTTTTTTGTAAAGAATAGTTGTACAAAATATGAATCTACTGTATGATTTTGTGACAATCAGACACCAATATTTTTTATCTGTTCAGTGTGACCATATGCAGTTAGCTCTTGGCTTCTTCAGAAGACAAAATGCATTCATAAACATGAAGACCTGAAACCTCTAAAAATAATGATCTGAGAGCAGAAAGTCATAATATCTCTGAGTTGAAACGTGAAGGAAGATCTTCTCTGGTGATGTGGATCTATTCGCTTTGCTGCAGAGAGAGACAGTTGTTGCATGAATTTGGGATTTTTGAGATTAAACACTTCAAAGCGTATCAGGATCAAGCTTTTCTCTTGCTCTCGTTCTCTTTTTTGGTGATATTTAGGGAAAATACTTCAATTTTTTCATTCTGCTGGAAAGTGGAGGAAGTGGACTTTCACCTAGCCCTACTTCATACTAATATTTCAGAGCAAGATTCACTAGTAAAAGCATAATCTTTAATAATTTTGTTAATTTCACTTATTTATGAGAAAACACGTGAAAACATGAAAGTACAAAAAGACACCATGAAGTTGGGGTGGGGGGGAATGACTAATATCTTACTCTGAGTCAGTTCTTATTGCTGCAGTGGGAATTCTTGGGGAGAGTTTGAGG
This sequence comes from Steatornis caripensis, assembly GCA_013398225.1. Taxonomy (NCBI): domain Eukaryota; kingdom Metazoa; phylum Chordata; class Aves; order Caprimulgiformes; family Steatornithidae; genus Steatornis; species Steatornis caripensis. Next base: position 255,156 of record VZSC01007744.1, read on the forward strand.
GTTCACATCCTAAATTTCTGCTCGATGCTGCTGGGGCTACNCCATGAAGTTGGGGTGTGGGGGAATGACTAATATCTTACTCTGAGTCAGTTCTTATTGCTGCAGTGGGAATTCTTGGGGAGAGTTTGAGGGTTCACATCCTAAATTTCTGCTCGATGCTGCTGGGGCTACAGGAAGGCTCTGAAATGCCAAGCACTGAAAAGCAACTGTGGGGTAAAATCACATCAGCATCCATATTTGGTGCAAAACAAAGTGTTTTCCTGTGAAATGTGTTTGCTTTCAGGGAAAAAGCTTGATGATTTATTTCCTATTTTTTGTTTAAAAAGTTCCTATTGACTTTTCTGTAGTTGAGATCAGGTTGAGTAACTTTTCTTTGTTGTCAGTGTCTTTGGGCTGTTACGTGTCTGGCACCTGTTCTGTGCAGAAGGGATTTTGTAGGAACAAGAGGTTTTGTTGGTGGCTTCTGGAGACTCTGTGTCCCTCCTTGGCTTTGTTACAGCATCTGTGATAGTGACACTCCAGACTGTCATAGCTATATAGTATTTAGCATCTGTAACAATAAAATAATAATAATTTTGTAGAACTAGAGCAAGCCAGCTTATATGTAACTTCATTCCCCCCCCACTTTCTTTCTTCAGCTGCTCTTTCTTACTTCTTCATAATCAGCAGTATAGACATTTGTGAAAAGAGCATTCAGTCCTGCAACTAGAACATACATAGATCTGTAGAATTCTTTTGTTTGTTTTCTGACAATTAAAAAGAGGTTTTTATAATGTTCTCTTCATTACTACTTAAAAAGAATATTTTTTGAGTTATAAAAAAGTAAACAATCATTTCAGGACAAACGAAAAATGTCACTCCACTCAAAAGGAACGTTCTCATTTATGATGGGAGTGATTTTTGGAAAGATTTTTTCCACGTACATACAAATGATATTTTGAATGAGTTGTCATTCTAAACTGAAAAAAAAAAATCTTCCCATTTGATGTAGAAATGGTTTACACTTCTTCATGCTAAAAAGAACTTCAGAAAATCCTGTGGAAAGTATTTTTAGACAAAACCATTTTTCTAAAAATTACATTTTCCAGTTGACATAGGTGTGTCAAATTGTATGCTTTGTTGTAAATTATGAACGGAAAAGGTGTCTCATTTTAAATTTAGGATCGTATTATACCATTTATTTTTAGCAGATATTAGTGTTTTGACTGTAGGTTGTTAAAAACTTGTGACATAATTGGCTTTTTTGTTGACAAGCCTGTTCCGGGTGCATTAGAAGGGCAAGACTCCTTCTAAAAGAGTATTTCATGGCTCTGTTTGCTGTATACTGCTGATGGGTAGTAAGCTTTTGTATTTGCGTGAACACAGGTAATGCAATTTTAAATATACGTGTGGGGGACATCTGCTGAATAATTGGCCATTCTCTAGTCCCTTTGGGAAGTAGAGATGCATTTTGGGGATATGCTGTTGTCATGCTACATATGTGGCTGGCTGGATCTTCATGAAACCAGCAGAAGACCAGGATGCCTATTAGGAGCCAGATTATGACCTTCTGTGCTTATTTTACACATCACTATTAATTTGGAATTCAACTATTTTTTTGAGCCTAATGGTGATGAAAGGGCCATGCTGATCCCATGCTGTAGACAAGGTTTTTCCCACTGAGCTGAGACACTATGGTGAGATTTGAAGCACATTTTTGCCATTTTAAATTCATGAAAAAGTCACTTCTTGTGACTTTTTCTTATTATTTTGCATTCATATTATTCCACCGCAATGCAAACCATTTTAGTACAAAATTTAGGAACTAGGATCAGTGAATTTCTAACTTTTCTATGTTACTAAATGAAAACATGGAAAATGTTCTGCCTTGACAGAGAACTAGAAAGGCACTTTCCTTCTGTATTTTCTCAATGAAATTGTCTGCAAAAAAATTGCAATGTTTAGGCTAGAATCGATCCTGCATAAATGTATTGAAAATCTATAAATTAATTTGATAAAAAAGGCAGAACGAATCACCTCTAGGGGAAAAATTACCTCATGACCACTTTAAACAAATTGAATGCTTATAATACGTGTAAAAAAAATTGAATTAGCATCATAATTTCACTAAAACGTAGTGGTTTTGCTTTTAAAGGGCAAAACGACAGCAATAACAAAAAATAGAATGAGGACTGATAGAAAAAAGCTGTACAGTTTCCTCTAGAAATTAAGCTATTCTTTAAAAAAAACATTAAAAATATTATTTGTAGCCTTATGTACGCATCAACTAAAACTCCATCTCAAGAATTAATTTCTAAGAAAATATCCTAAAAGATAAAGGTGACAAGATAAAGGTGTCAGAGTGACAAGTAGAAGTTTTAGAAGTTGTTAAAATTGACAAATTATTGGGTCAAGAAAGCCTTTGTCCAATCAGGTTTTACAGATGTGGAGGAAGGAAATGGGAGATGTTTTAGAAAACATTTTCAGAGGCTCAGTAAATTTCCTATAAGACTGATGGATACTTAATTTTTTTTTTTAACTGTTTTCTATTGGCAAGTTTGAAGTTAATTAGATGATCTTAGCCTGGAAAAATGAGCAAATGATGGAATTATTTAGAGCTGGGTAAATTACCATTTGTGTGAAAAACTGTTGAATATAATCAACTTCAATTCACCTAAACGACCCTTGCTGCTCTGTTTCTGGTCCTCTTGAGGAAAAAGTAAAAGCTTATATTCTGTAGTGCCAAAATGTAAATGAGTTTGTTTAAACGGATAAAGGTCTGCACGGGGTTAGAGTTAGACCAGCAATTTGCCTTAAAGGTGCTCAAGCATAGCTGTACAAATGCAAAAATCTAGAATATTAAAAAATATTTTATTTAGATGACTGAGGAATCGCTTATGCCTTAAGCGATACAAGGCAGAGAACGGATGAACTCTTTTCCTGCCAGGCTGCTCTACAGTGCTACTTGTGAGCAACCTGCTTTAAGGCAGCATTGCATCATTGAAATTTGTGGAAGATCCTTGCTTACAGCTTACGATCTACCTTTCAAAGCTCCCATAGTCACATAACACCTTGGATATTAATGGAGGATTTGCATTATTTTGGTGAGCAGGGCTCTAAATGAAGAGCTGGTCTCCATATCAACCAGGCAAAGCAGCATTTTCTTGGGGTGCTCGTTTGGGCATGCAGACTTATTAAGGGATTAGCTTTTAAGGTTTCACTATCTGCTCTGTGTGCGTTGCTGCCAGAAGGGTTCTCCCCATCTGGAATCATGGTTTTTGTTATAATTTTCTTTGCAGTGTTGGTTTTCAGTGAGACAGGTAAATTGATCCAGACTATCTGAAGGTGCACTGTTGCGGGATCTGACACAACAGAGGTGGATGGAGGACGTGCCTGAGGACAGGGTTTGCTCCTTCTGGAGGTGCTGTGATCTTAGGTTTAAATCGGCCGTGAAATAGCATTCAAAGGCTGAGGCGAGCGCAGGGCAGAAGCATAAAATGAAATCCCAGCGCACCTACAACTAAGATTTATGCTTATGCAAGTTAGGCGATCGTTCACCTACACTGATTTTATTTCTTGATGTATTCATAGAGATACATTTGAGCTAGAAGTCAGTGTTAGCACAAAAAATTCCCAACAGATTTAAACAGACCACAACAAACTGGGTGAAGTAGAGAGATTTTAACTGTTAGCAAGGTGAAGTTCCAGAATAATCTGCCTATGAAAGTAAAAAACATGGCTATAAGGTAAACCAGCATGAGTTTAGGAAAGCAATTATAAACTGGATATGATAATGTGATGAATTTGGTGAGCCAGCAGATCCCTTTTGGTATTGTCAACTACGAAAAGAGGTTCTAGATGAAGTAAGTGTAATAACTACGATGCGCTTTTGGAGATTGGTGTTTACATTAGTGTAAATAAAACAGTTGTGCTTAGAAAGTTCACGTCAATATAAGAATTGTTGGGGGTTCTTCCATGGTTGGTTTAGCATAGGTACAACCCAACAAAAGTTCAGGCGTCTCTGTTACTACAGTATCTGCACTGGTTCGTGGGGAACTGCCTGTAAACTCACAATTATCCAGATGCAATGTGTTTTGTTGCCTCAGGGTTACTAGTTATGGTACTTCTCAGATCAGTGAAGGTGCTAGAAATGCTTAAGGGCTTTGCTATATTGGTGTTAGTTGCTGAACTGAAAGCCAGTTGAATTCTGATGTGTTTTTCTAATGCATTGTGCCCCTACAAATGTGGACAGGCAGACTGTTGTCAGCTGAAATAAATAAATGTGTAGTAGAAAAGCAAGACGCTGATGTAGTTACAAAGTATGCCTCCAGTTTAAGTCTCACCACATAACCTGCGCGTACCTGCTGGTTTGCAATATTGCTGTCAGTTCAGAAACGCAGATGACTCTTTCCTTCCCTGCAGGTGCACAGCAAGTGGGTAATCTATAAGTACCTGTGGGTAGCTCCAGACAGCTCATATCTTGCTACCTTGCTGTACCTGCACCTTTCCACTAAATCTTTTTTAGGATTTAAATACTTGTTGGCACTCTTTAGTGATTAGAAATACACCCATAGCTTGATTCAAAAACACAATACGAGCATTTTAGAATCCGATTTTGAATAACTCTTCCATCATGCTTTGCCTTTCTGTATACACACAGAATTTGGATCTGATCGTTCAGATCTTTTAGGAAATATCAAAGACCCAGAATAAGCATAGGCAGAGGATGGAAGTCATTATACTTTCTATAGGGGGAAAAATGTCTCTAGATAGACTCATTTGCACAAACTGGCTATCTGTGTCTTGTTTTAATTGGAAGTTGAGAACATGTACATGCATGGTCTCTGTTTTGAGACATGGATATCATCTTTATTGTTTTAAAAAGATCTGAATCTGCATTCCAAAATGCAGCATAGGACAAACTTCTGATTTAGACTTTGTTCATGCTAACTTGGGAACTACAGCACAGTTAGCTCATTAGGGTTATGTTTAGGAGACGATATGTAAATTACTTTTTAATGAAAATGCCTATTTTATATCTCCGACCAGAAAATTTTAGTTTATCATTCCAAATGGTTTTCCACTGGGAAAACCAAAAATGGCAGTTCTCCAGCTGTCTACTTGGAAGCCTCTGTTTAGAGAAAGTGGAACTGAAAGACCCTGCCGGGAGGAACCCCAGCAGCAGGGAGGAGGAAGGTGCCTGGTGGCCCCAGCTCTGTCCTCCAGACCTGACCTTCGTTAGGAGCTCACCTGCAGTGCAGCCAGGGAAGCTGCATGTCTGCTCTCACTCGCTGCAGTTCTCTGTTGTAACATACTGGAAAACGTGACAACTCGGTATTCTGCCCAAAGGATTGATCAGAGTCTTCCAAGCCAACCAAAATTTTCTGAAATCTGTTCGTTGTAAGTATAGTCTAAAGTTGCTTGATGTAAATACAATTGCATTTTGAAGAAAGGGCCACAGAACCAGGCACAGTTTCTAATTACTGAATTATTTTAGTAAACAAGCTGCTAGGACAACTCGGAGTATGTTTACTGTATAGAGAATGTGTACAGTGTCTCTGCGTAGAAATAGTTTCTCCATTTCTGTACTGTTGGGACGCTGAAGTTGAACCCGTGGCTGGGCAGAGCACCCCTGAGCTCAGTGCTGTTCTGTGTGCGGAAGGAGCCTGCTGGTGTGGACTTTATGGGGAAACAAAGTGATACTAAATATTTGGTTTTCATATTATGCATTTGACCGCTACCTAACCCAAAGGGTCCTTACTGTAGTCTTAAAATCAGAACAATTCTGGAATGCAATAAATGAATATAAGAAAAGGAGAAGGTTGCATATAATCAGATTTTCCAGGGTTCCCTCCCTCTGTCAGTCATTAATTTCACCGGACCATTGCATTTTTTTCACACATCAATAGGATTTCTTGGAAATTATTTGAAGTGTGGCAGACTTATGAGACTCTTCAAAAACACTTGTGTAGCAGTTATAGGTAAACACATACAAAACCACTAATATGCACAATCATCTGCTGCCTATAGGCATATGCTGCCATAGGCTGTTTGTGCCTATGTTTGTGTAGCATCCTCGCTTCAGTGGGGCGTCACTTTGGTTTCTCACTGTGTCAAAATCGGCTAAAACACGTATCTGCTTAACTCATTATTTCTATCACTGTATAGAGTTGGCTTTACTCACACAGTGCTGGCTTTGGAAACAAAAATCCAGCCCAGTATCACCAAGTTCCCGTGTGTGGCTTAAGGAATTACATATTCTGCCTTCTGAGAGTGAAAATTATAGTTGTTTAAAATCACCTAGCAGTTCTTTACCACGAGTTGCGTTTTATTACCAATTTCAGATACAGCCATGAGGTAACAGCTAAAAAGGTCACAGTGCAAATACATGTGCAGAATTTAAACGAGAACTTATTCTTTCTCCAATAAACACACACCGGATGCAAAGGAGGAATTGGAACATTTTCAGAAGGCAGCTCAGGCCAATCCGGCACTCATCAGGGACCGTTTCAAAGATTAGTTTCTGATGTCCATAGAAACATATTGTGCGAGCCTGTTTTTAGATAATACACCGTTTCTGTGCATTGCCATCTCCTCTGAAAGCATTCCGGCTGCACAGGTCTGATTGCTGGATTTTGCAGCGTCCTGTGAGAGCTGCAAAACCTCCGCAGCCTGAGCAGACCGGCTGCCTCTGTGAAGTGAGCCTGTAAAGCTTTATTTCCTTCTGGGAAAGAAAGCATATCTGAATATTGCCTAGATTTCAAATGACCTGCCTCAGTACTAAACAAAGATTCAAAGGAAGACGAAAGGGGAAACGTTTCCAGAAATGAAACCTCAGGTGATCTGGTTTCTATTCTCAGCTCCGACACTTGCTTTTTTTGTCAGCCTTGATAAGTCATTTAGCTGTGCCTTTTTCCTCATCTATATAATAGGGATAGCAGGAGTATTGTAAAGCCAAAATCAATATTGCTAGTAAAATACCGAGGGTCACACTTACACAGAAGGCCCACACAGATGTGTATGTGCTGTTTAAGACCAGGCGGCTAAGCCGTCCGCCGGGACCGCCCGTCCTTAGCCCAGATACAGAGGATGGGGGCAGAGAGCAATCATCAGCATGTGAGATTGGCTTCAAGAAAACGCGTCGAGCCCTTTTTGGGTGAGTCATACTGTGCAGCGATGGCAGAGAAGGTCTTCCCACCCTGACAGAAACCATAATCTTCCTGGCCAGTGGATGGGACATGACAGGGGCTATTTCCAAAAGGGTGTTAACACAATCTGGTCTTCTTAATAAATATTGAAAAGAATTAACTGTGCAAGAGGTGAGAGAAATCTCACTTTCCTCCCCCTCTTATTCTTGTGTTCAGTAGCTTGGGAATGTTTGGCTGAGCCTGCCAGAGTTGTAGAAATGAGGAAGGAAAATCCTTAGAGCTGCACGTCCAGCTTTTATGGCAGCTCATACTCTCTGGTGGCAACAGGCAGGTTGTGGGACTTCTCCATCAGACCTCAACAGCCAACTCTAGCTCCCTGAGTGAATGTTTTAAATTAGAGTGAAACTTTAGAAGAGAAAAGAAGAGAAGGATAGTTCCAGTTGGAAGGGATCTACAGCCATCATGTAGCCCAACTGCCTGACCTGTTCAGGGCTGAACGAAAGTTAAAGCATATTATTAAGGACATTGTCCAAATGCCTCATAAACACTGGCAGGCATGGGACATCACTTTGAAGATCTTTCTCAAACTTTCTTGAGACTCAGAGATTTGTTTCCGAAAGCACAAACCTGCGGCCGTGAGAATGTCTGTTTTATAATCTGTCTGTTCGAGTTTCTCAAAGCTGAGTGACTGCATTATTGGGACGATGTGTCATTACTGATTACATTTGCATGTTGGTTTAAACCTAACACTACATGCCAGAACCTCCTAACTGGATGTGATGCTGCATCAAAGTGATGTTTCATGCTCTGGGAACTTTAAAAAGTCATTGAAGGGAGAAAACTGAGATGCCTATGGGAGGAATGACAGAAATTTGGGTTTGATTCTACTCTTATCTAGGTAGACAGTAAAACATATGTTGACTGAGTTTGAAGCAAGATGGGCCTGCAATGACTCTGACAAGGTAGGTGGTGTCTTATAATTTGTCAGTGCTAAACATCTGAGGAATGGGATGTCCTTCCACTGTTTTATAGAATTGCCCGTTACTTGTAAATACATAGTACAATAATAACTGCTGGTGTTTTATTTATAAAAATGCTAGTGGAGGTATTTATTATAAATGAAATTAATTTTAAATTAGTCTCCTTTTCCGTTCATGAATGATTTTTGCAAACAATACTCTGTTCTTATTATTCACTGTATAATGTGGAAGGAGACAGTTTATGTCTCCTCTATCTCCCCTTGCCACTGTGTCTTCAAATCTTTCCAAGTAGGGATAGAATATTTGGGAGAAATTGCACTAATATTCTTGAAGCCATCTAATCTTCTCCTCCAGACTGTGTTTCTGAAGGCCTGATACAGGACTGGAAGAGTCTGTGCATATTATGGAGTCATGCAGTCTACGTGGTGGTAAAACAGATCGGGCGAAGGTCTGCTATTGCATATAGGCAGAGCGGGTTGTTTCCTAAAACATCTCAGATTGCTGCGCCAAACAATGGACGCTCTAGACCTCCATTCTCAATCTCTAATGCATAATAAAACAATCAGATTTTGTATGACCTTTATGAAAGCAAAGCCTATAAAGCTTTTACACCTTATAAAGCTATTACACCTTCACAGAAAACCCTGGCAGATTTCGTTTTCACTGTGTTAGAGTCAAACTGTATGCAGTAAATAAGACTTGGGGAGGTGGGATACTATAAGCCACCAGTCTCTGATAACGTGCGAAGGGTGTTTAACTAAAACTTGCCAAATGCCTAGTGCTAGTCCTATAAAAGGTCCTATGTAAACCATGATGAAAAGTGGAAGATGACTTCCTGCTCCACAGCCTGATGGATCCAGCCAGTGTAGGTAACCGTGGAGCAAAAAGAAGGTACAGAGAGGGCAAGACTCCAGAGACAGTCACTTTCACTGGCTGTGGATTATTTCATTCCCAATTTTACTTTTTCACTTTTTTTTTAAGGCATGCTTGTTTGTATTTACTGTTCCCAATATTCAAATTATCTGTTTGGCTTTATAATTTTGTTTCCTCTAACCCGGAAAAAGTAGCACTTACTCTTTGAATCCATGCTTGGATTCAAATATAAACCGATCTCCTGTTCTTGAAATATCCAGAAATCACTCCCTGCTACATACCCCCAAGTTTTTGATTAGACCAAATGTTTTCGTACTCTGAATTATAAATAATGTGTATGATGGAAAAGGAAAGATTAGGACTAACTGCCTACTATATTTCATGACAAGAACAAAATAATTTTCATTTAAGTTTCACAGAACACAACAAATGTACCTTGAAAGTAAGTGAAACAGAACTGTCAGCTTTTTGTTCTCTGACGGACAAAACCCGGCTAAATTACCTTAAAGTAAATGAACAAAGAAAAAGAAAAGAAAAAACTCACCTGCTTGGTTTTGGATTGCCTATGGTCTGTGATTTTATGTGCAAAGTTGGAATCCAGAGGGAACCTCAAGCCTTTGTATAGAAACTTTATAATGGAAATGCTGTCAAATTCTTAAGTATGGCAAGGCAAATGGCACGGCTATAACATGTTAAAAAAATATGAAAATACTCCGAACCTAGGGTGAAGGCTAGCTGTCTTGACACTGAACATAGAAAGGTAAATGATTGGAACTTTAATTACTTTGATCCGTCATGCCTTGTAGCTATATGTCAGCTAAGCCAGCAAAACTGACACAGAACAAGGGCCATGGCTGTTTCAACATCTTAACTCATTTCTTCTGGTTGATTAATAAGTTCATTGAATGAAACATGTGGTGAGAATTGAGAAAAACATCAAGTGTGTGTTTATATACACACACATCCCATGTGTATGATTTTTCTTCAGTGGATGTATTCGTTCAGACTATGGAGCAGTAAGCAGTGAAGTACCCGGCGTACGTAGGTGTCGTGCCTGGGAAGGAGGCTCTATGAGCAACGTACGGGCACATTTTGGTGGGACGTTGTCCTTCTGTAGGTCATTTCTGTGTTTACGTGAACCCATGTGCAGGGACTTCAGCAACAGCTCCGATTCCTTTGTCTCTAATGAGTTACGGGTTAGCCTAAATTCCTGNGCTCTATGAGCAACGTACCGGCACATTTTGGTGGGACGTTGTCCTTCTGTAGGTCATTTCTGTGTTTACGTGAACCCATGTGCAGGGACTTCAGCAACAGCTCCGATTCCTTTGTCTCTAATGAGTTACGGGTTAGCCTAAATTCCTGTTAGATTGAATGTCCTTGACCACTCAGCAGTTTCTTTGATAAGAAGGGAAGGCCCCAAAGATGTACTAAAGCCCATACTATAACATAAACTTTTTCATAGGGATCTTGCTTCCTGGTCTACTGTCTTCCTTCCTTTCTAAATCCAATCCTTTCTCTGAGTCCCTAACATTCCAGTTGTCTAGCACAGAAGTCCAACGGGACAGCTCATGTTTACGACTCGTACTCAAGCGATCTCTTTCATTCCTGATGGGTGCTGCGAATTTGCCAGAATGAGGCAACTACAAACTTCTGACCCTAACTTGGATCTAAAGCTTTCACTTTAATTTCCTGTTTGCACAGACTGTTCAGTTCAGTGCTGATTTCGGAGGTACTTCTATGGCTATACTAGTATGCTTGGTATTAATAAACATGGTTTCAAAAAATATGATTTAATTGACACAGTTGTGATGAGACAGAATTGGCCCAGGTAGTGAAACATAAAGCAAATCACATAAGCCTACAGTAACTGATGGATTGTGTGTGTGTCAGATGCAAAATCAAAATATTTCCATCAAAAAAAAAATATGTAGTTTACGGCAATTGCACCAGGAACAATGTGAATAGTGAGGAAATGTGTGTGCTGGAGCTGCATGGCCATGCCATTATCTACCACAACTCAGTAGATCCCGAGACATCCCAGTGAGACATGCCAGATGGGGGACCTGCCATGCCAGAGTGGGCACCCAGACTCGATCCCTCCAACGGCAGGACTCATCCTGCCGGCAGTCTCAGACTTTCAGTCCTTTACATAAATCCTTTGCATCAAGTAACAACCCAGTTCTCTCGTTTAAAGTGTACATAGAATTACAGAATCAGCATTCAAGTACAGATTATTTTTCCTGTCTGTAATGTTGCTTGTATTTGGAGCTAATTTTTAAACAAAGTCCTTCAAGATGCAGTTGAAATAGTCTGCACTGGATTTCTCACAACTCATTTGATGCCATTTTCCAGTCAGCACATCTGGTTCAAGACCCCTCTCTTCCATCATTTGAAGCTCTGGAACATTAAACGCTGTCTTGTGTTGTAGTTTGAATACGAGATTACTTAAGTAGCAGTGAATATCTCTGCAACATATCTGCTCTACAAAGGGAGCACACGTTCAGATGCTGCCTGAAATGCTAATATTTTACAGAAAATTATATAGACCCATTCATTAACTAGCTATTTTTTCCTTTGTGCAATATTTTACAAAATTTGATTCTAAACTCTAGTTCAGCAACTAAACCAGTGATTTTATTTGAAGAGAAGCACTAAGGAGTTGGCTTTTAAAACATTTAACTCTGATTTTGCATTTTAAAAGTATGCTAATATTATGAAGGATCAAATTGCTAGAATATTTTTATGAAATCAGATATTTTTTCTTAAAGTTTGCAGAGTAAAGTAAAATTGGATATGAATAGCAGTCAGTCAATTAATTCTTTTGAGCTAATTTACAGATTTGAGTAAACTCCGTGTCCCATGAAAGTTAATAGGAGCTCTTTTGCTTTGATTTAAATGCTGTCCAGATATAATCTCCTGAATTTGGCACATCTTTATGTCTTAGAGCAAAACTTGTCTTTTGGGGCTATACAACTAGTTGTAACATTTTTTTACCATGGCATGCATTTTTGAGTATAGTATTATGAAATGGTGTGTATGTGCATGTCTTTCAAAACAGCTTGATATTTGGATGCATTATTACTGTTGCGGCAGCCTATTATTACTCAGGCAAACAGGCAGTTAATTTGGTGTGAAACATAGGAAGTAAAATACCCACATGAGTCCTTTACATAGGCTTCCTACCCAGTGAGTAGTAGTGTAGCAACCTGATAGAAGGTAGGTATTTTGCATTTAAATAGCCTCTAGTAAGGACATATGTAATAAGGATACTTTTGTTACATGCAAGCATAGTTGGAATTTGTCTATATTAAAAGTGATCTTTGTGACCTACTCTGGTTTTCATTTTCTGTCATTGTAGAAAGTTCATCTGGATCATACATTGCTAATATCTTTGCTAATGTAATTGCTGATACGTTACTACATCATAAATTGCTAATAACTCATATCAGCTGGGCATTTTTATCCTGGGGGAAAAAAAAAAGCGTAAATAGGAATGATATATCCAAATTGTGTAACATGGGTGCTTGTGTGATGAAGCCAAAAGGCCTGGGAATGGCACACCGTAGGAAAGACCAAGGAGATGTCAGACATATTCCCACTTGTGACACTGGCCCGCTGCCTGCCCTTGAGCAAGTTACATCATGAGTCTACATCTTGATATGATTTCACGGTGCAATACTTAGCTTCCTTGGAGAAATGTTTTAAGATTGATAAATGAAGACCTACTATATAATACACTATCAAATGTAATTATTATTGAGTTACCAGTTACCATTATTGAGTTATTAGCTTGGCAAAAATGTGTCTAGAACAAAAAGGGCAGCAAGATAAAAGTAAATATTGATAACGTTTCTGTTCTTCCCTCTATGCAGACATCGGATGGTAAAGGAAACAAATCCTTCATGTGTTGTCTGAGCCCAGCAGGGAAATAGAAATGCCTTCCAAAAAGAGAGGAAATAAATAAAAACGCAAGCAAAAAAGGAACTAATCCTTCATATTTATCTAAGAACTCCTGAACCCCATTTAGACAGGTATATTCTTTCTTGGGGCAAATAACTTAATTTAAATTAATGTTATATGATCTATAAAAATATTTTTTCAAGTCTCTCGGCTTTTCCAAATGAAAAGTTCACTTTCTCAGGCCTTTCTCTGTAATATAATAAATCTTTTTTTTTTGTTGTTACATGATTTTCTAGCAGAGAATGTTCTATCCACCTGTAAGAAAGTTTGTTATTCAAACCTTGAAGAAAAGAGTGCAAAATATTGTATGTGGCACCAGTATGTCCCTGGTACAATATAAACATTGCTAAGAACTATTTAGTGACTTTGAAGACAGGAAAGCCAGAAAATGCAAAGAGCAGAAAGCACTTGGAAAAATATCTGCTGTAAATCCTTAGGGCTGTAAAATATACTTGTAGAAGTAACTGAAAGTGTGTAACTGATACTCTATCATTTTGGATGACACAATAGTGAGGATAAGAAACCTGATATCTTCAGATTGAGAACACCTATAGCTGTTTCTTTTGAAAATTATGCAAGTGACAGAAGTGGTTTCATAAATGGTTCTATAAGTTATGCTACAGGTTGAATTTTTTTATTCCAAAGTCGTCTTTGTGGCTTTGTAGTCTATACTACACCCCAACTTTGGAGCAGTAAGTGAGGAATGATTCACATATGTTGAGTGTTTTTATTAAGAATTTGTTTTGATTATGGCTGAAACTGATTCCTCAAGCCAACTGTCTGTATAAAGAAAAAGCATCAACTGTAGGATAGGATTGATTGGTGAACATTCCCATCTGGTAGCATAAGTAAAGACATCAAGGGAGGTGGGAAAGACAGGCATGAATCAGCAATTGCAGAAGATAGGGCAAAAGAGACCGGAGAGGTCACCTAACGCATCCCTGCCTCAAGGTAAGATCAACAATACTGATGTCACTCTTGACAGGTGTTTATTTAATTATTTTTAACATGTCTGCAGTAATAGAGATTTCCTAACTTCCTTGGCGTATGATTTCAGTTAATAACTATCCTGACAATCCAAAAGTTTTCCTCAACTCCTTGGCTAATATTTTTTTTTCCTACAGTTTATTTTCCCGTTATTCTCTTGGCAAATATCAAGAACTCACACCATTAACATCACAGGTATCTTTCACCTTTTTTGAAGACTGCTAACATATATTTCTTGGTGAAACAGCTTCCTTCCTTGTCAGCCACTCTCATTTCTTTTCCACTCAGAGTGAAAACATTTTTTTCTTCTTGTAGAGACGCAGAAAGTTCAGGTTTATCCCAGCTCTTATTCAGAACCTGAATGAAGCCCAAAGAGGTCTTGTGAAAGCACGTTCTTGCCTTTACCTTACAAGGTGATCTGTGATTGGCTACTGATTACAGTAAATATCGACTAATCCTGAAAATTTGAGAGCTAAAACATTTTTGGAGTTCAGTTTTGAGAACTGTATGATGGCATCGAAGGAGCCTATCCCAGCTTTCTTCCCTCAGTGGCATCTTGTCTAGCCAGTGCATGCTTGCTGGGCTTCATCTTGGGGGAAAAAAGAAGGGAAAAAAAGAAAAAAAAAAAAGCCATTTCTAAGCATGTGCAAATTCATAAGATACTTCAATTACTGTACTGTTACTGTCTTTTTAACAGCTGTAAGTATGTGTTTCCTTTGCTGCCCTTTTCACTTTTGGCTTGACTGGTTGAAAACCAGTCATTCCACAAGAAAGCTAGTTTCAGTGGGAGCCAGGAATTGGGTTACAGCTCACAGATAGATAGATAATATTTTACATATATATATAAAATTACCTATGAAGTTTAGCTAAAGATACTTATCAGTGGATTTTTATACTGAACTGCAGAAAATTGCAGCCAAATATGACAGACTGGAACGTTACACTTGACTTAGTTGCTAGAAACAAGTTCAGCTTCAGCAAGCTGTAGATTACAAGTTACACTCATACTAGTCTGTGTTAATTAGTCTAAGCTTAAAGCCAGTGTTTATTGGCACAACTATTTTTCTAGAATCTAAACAAATAACTTCCCATATTTTTAGGTATTTGAATGAGGTACAGTGTATCACTGTAGAAATGGATTACCCAGGTAATGATGGAAAGATGCTTTTCTGGTTAATATTTGTGAAATTCTAAGCAAAAAAAAAGTCCATACTAAGTGATTTACAATGAAAGCAAGGACAAAGTGTGTTATTTTCCCTTTTCTATCCTCTTCTGTCCTTGTAAATCTGAAATATGTTAACCTCCTACAGCTTGGCTTTTATGACAACACTTGAAACTTCTGAAGCCTTGATTTGAGTTGCTATTCATGAAGCAAACACGTACATTTTGTAATTAACTTGCATCACCATGCAGCAAGCCCAACTGCCATGTTTCCTATCTATCTGCTTGCGCTTCATGTGTTCTATGTTTCCAAAACTGACCTTATTTGTGCATTTTAGCACCGTTTAGCTTGCACAATATTGCTCAGTAAATACTTAGTGAAACAAGGATCATCTTGTGATTCATCATCACAAGTGCTGGTTGCTAGTTTATCACCTGCACCTCCCAAAAGAAGTGAATTTGGTGCTCAAGTTTGCCATTTCAAACCATCCAGACTGGAGGATTGCTGACTTGGGCTGAGAACTTCCCACAAAGACATAGGGTGGTGTGTGTAAAGAAGAGGGCCTCTGGCCAGGAATCCCATCGCGTGGTACCTCCTTGATCAAAATCAGCAGTTCTTGAGATGCAGTTAGTTGGTCAATGATAAATACCCAGTTCAGCCCTCCCAGTCTGCAGTCCTTTCGTGGTAATAAAATCCTAGGTATGAGTCAAGGTTGAACTTTGTCATGGTAGTAGAGGATGAGGAATTCATGACTAAGATAATGTGTCTTGAAAATGTCAAAAAGCAGATGGAGAAAATACTGTCATCTTGGTCTGTATTTCTCAGCTGTTCTTAACTGAAACCGATCCCAACCTATATGTTAATTCCACTCCATAGACTTCAATGGAGCATGGTGGGAGGGTGAGTGGTTACTTTTTCTGAGATGGCGACAGGACATGTGTACTAGAAGAAAGAGGTCTTTTCAGGTTAGCATGTCCCCAGATTCCTAATTCCTTAGACTTTGATAATTTGGGTTACCAGGAGCCTGAGCAAGTGTCATTTTTCCATTTGAGATTTTTGCAGGACAGATTTTCATCTTCTTGTTCAGCAAATGTTGCTTTCCTCATCCCTGCAAGCTTCCTAACTATCCTTGGATACAGTGCTCTGTCCCCAATGTGTTAATGATGATCTAACACCAGTAGGCAAGTTCTAAATGGAAGTAATAGTGTGTGAAAAAGCCTGGAAGAGAGACCTGGAAAGTTCTGCTTCTTGGCGAATATTATTTAATGTAGGAAGAATGAAGTAATGAACCCCTTTATCAGTCCATCTGTCTGTCTAGCTAGCCATCCATCCATCCATCCATCCATCCATCCATCCATCCAACTTCTTATCTATTTATTTCTTTGTACTTCACTCAGGGAAAATATGCAGAAAGAGCGTAGTTAAAAACCTGGGATTTGGAGACAGGAGGGACATGTATCTGCTTTCCTCTTCTTATATAAAAAAGATGAAAGACCTTTTCTTTAAAATGATGACATTCTTATGAGGGACTGCAGGGTTTAAAATACACGTTTTGCTTCCCACAATCACAGTTTCCCTTATTTTTTACTGAAAAAAAGTTTATGCAGGTTTATTTATCGGCATGCCAAGTCAAATCATGCCAGTTTCCAGGCCTCTATAGTCTATATTTCCTCTTCATTTCCACTTTAAAAGTTTAAATATTCAGCTGTATATACTATCATGTGAAAGTATTGACAATCAAAAATTACGTTGCCAAAAGCGTCACTAATCCTACTACGGGTGGCACGGCGTTGACGATGTATGGATAACAAAGGTAACAAATTTCACTTAAAAAAGAAAGCTTTCTGCAAGGTAAAACATGTCGGCAAACACTGCAGAGGAACTATAGCAAGTTTCAGAGATAAATGAAAGTACTTTGATATAATTTCACCCAAACAACTGCAGCAGATTACAGTTATCTTTAGTTTCCAAGGCTGCTTTATGAAGGGGAAAGTCCTATCTAATCACATGAAGGTCCCAGATACTCTGCAGTCCACTTTGACTTATTTACTACCAAGAGATGCCAAACATTTCCAGAAAACAAATCTCTTACTTACAGGATACCAGCCCCAATAATGCTTCCTAAACCATCCATAAATAATTCTGATGTGAAAAGTTATGTGCAAAACTGACCCTGATGGAGATTTTAGCTGCAGAGAGTCTGCTGCAAGAAAACTTTGGTGTCTTTCGAAGGAGAGTATTTGGTAAGGCTCGTTTAGCAAGAAAGATTGTGAAGGCTGTGCTCAGGGCGAGGACTGTGTAGGACAACCAGGAAGAGGGCAAGTAGCAGTTATTCTCACGACTCCCAAGGAATTCACTAACCATTAGATGACCCCTGCCCCTACGGGGATACACCCAGAGTGGGAAGAAGAAATTGAGCTGCCCCAACCTCAGACGTTCTCATGGGACACCATAGATTGTCTTCATGGAGACAGGACCAATTTTCAGGTCATTGTGCCAAATCTAAATTTTTTTTTGCTGCATTATCAGATTTTAATGAAGGCATAAATAAGGCTCTTCTACCCTGTTTTCTGGAAAGGCTGTTTATCTTGAGTATTTAAAACTTTATTACACGACTACATTGCTGACCTGTAACTTAGCCCTAGACCTGGAGGACAATTGAATTGATTTTCAACTAATTGCTTCTCTTTAATTTGTAGTGTTTCATTTCTGAAATGTCAAAATGTTTTGTCATTCCTACAGTTTGGTTTTTTTTTTTTTGCAGTGAATTTATACAAAAAGTAAACAGTTCTTCATTCTTAAAGATTACTAAATTTTACCTTCAGGATCAATAGACCAAAAAAGAATTTTCAGTTTCCTTGGAATTAATCTTTTCCCATACTCGACAAAACCTTTGATACTTTAATTATTTTTCCCCCTGGAAAACACATACCTACACTTTCTTTTTCAAATGCCATGTTATTTTGGGACAGAGCTTCTCTTGAATCATACTATTCACTAGTATATGATATACTCTTTAAGAAAAGAAGAAGAATCCAAATAATTTTCTTAGAAGAGTGCTAATATATTTTATTTAAAAAAATAAAATTTTTATAACCTACTTATAAAGAGTAAGTATCCAAAATACCTGGTGATATGTACTGTCTATATAGCAGGTTCAATAAATTGCTTTTCTCCTGTTATAGGTTAGGCCGTATTTGGTGAATTCACATACTAAGAACTGCATGAATTCTTCCGAATTAAGACAGCGTTCTTTCGAAGGTATGATTTCCGCTTCTTCATTTATTTTGGCTTTTCATCTGGTTTTACTGAAGTAAGTCTAAAAATATCTTTGTAATTTTTGTCCTCAAGACAAATATTCTCTTATTAGTATAGCACATATTTATGATTTTTGCATTTTCAATATTTTTGAACAAAAAATGTCAATTTCCATTCTCAAAAAATAAATGAAAAATTGTATTTTTGGTGATATCGGTCTTTCCGTCAGTTGCTGTTTTTGTTTTCCCACTACCATCCTACATATCTCCACTTAATTTTAGTCAAGCACATAACACAGAAGAGAGGGGAGAAGAAGTATTTTTGGCTGAAGACATTGGAGTAAATCACAGCTCTGGTGAGAAAATGTCAGGAATATCTATGTAGAACAGACAGGACTTAAGATTTTACGAGAGAGAGATAGAGAGAAAAGTGCAAGGACCCAATTTATCTACTTCTGAATGATAAAGAACTGACTGAACCCTTCTGGTATTGAAATCTATGCTTTTAGAAGGAGTATTTTTAATTTTTTAAGATAGTATTTTGGTCACTAAAGCATTTATAATTTATGAGGTCAGAAGGAACCATGGCAGCGATACAGTTTGACCTATACAGTACAGTCTACAGGGCCCCCTAAATGAATTCCCACTCAAAAAAAGAGTGTATCTTTTACAAACAGAACTCACTTCAATTTGAACACGTGTTGATGGAGAACCCACAACTCTGGTAGGCTGTTACAAGTTTTTGTTCCTTCGACTCTTAAAAAAACCCACATACATTTTTACCTTGTTCACATAAGGCTGTCTTGAACTTCTGGCCAGTGTTTTTTGTCCTATGTTTCCTGGCTACTGAAGCATCCATTATGAATATCCTATTACTTTTGTAAATACCCGCGGACTAGTTGAGTCACACCTTTAACTTCTCTTTGATAAACTGTGCTGGGTGTGTGTGCCGGGGCTTTGGTGACACGGGCAGGGGCTGCAGGGGCTGCAGGGGCTGCAGGGGCTGCAGGGGCTGCAGGGGCTGCAGGGGCTGC